>JABVXU010000901.1:0-15797 GCA_013365365.1 Cruorifilaria tuberocauda
ATTATTACGCGAAAAATAATTTTAATCATTCAATGATCTGATTGAAAAAATCACTTTTCTTGTAAGTAAATGTTTAACTGAAATTGCAATGAAGAAATTGAGTTTGAAAAAAAAATTTCGATCATTTAATCAATAAGTGAGATAATGAAATTTAAATAATTTTTGTCATTTGATAATTTATTTATCATCTGATTATTATTTATTTATTTATCATTTGATAATGTTTTAGTCATTTGAGAAAATGAAAACTTATTTAAGATATTTAGAAAAGTAAAAGATTTTTTTTTTAAATATTTAATTTTCAGAAGAAAATTTTTTTTTTATGCATTTATGTTTAAAATTTATTTTTCACAATCAAATTATCAAAATTATCAAATCTTTATCAAATAATGATAAAGATAAGAAATGATAGGAGTGATATGATTTATTAAGTTTATGATATAACTGTAAGTATTGTTTAGATGAAAAATAGCGGAAGAAAAGGTAAATGAAATTTATGATTATTTTATATTAAATAATTATTTTTGAGCTATAAATGAATGGAATACCTGAAATGATTATCCTGAATTGTATAATCGTTTGCTTAGGATAGTTATCATCATCATCAAATAGGAAAGAAAAAAAAAAACCAGTTACTTTATTCGTTGATAAATTCAAGGTTTAAACTTTGGTTTGGCCAAATTTAGTTATTACTTAACATTTTGATTTGCTTAAATTTAATAGCTTCAATTATTTGACTAAACGGCAGCTTTTCCATTTTTCTATATATGCTTTATGCAAATGAATATAGGATTTTTTGCTTCATATACAATTTATACGGCTGATTGCATGAGACATTACATTCCGTCTTATTATTATTATTAATCGGGATTACATCCCGAGATTTCTTGATGATCACATCTCTCTCTCTCGGTAATTCTCTATATGCGTTTTATACGGCTGATTGCATAGGACATTACATTCCGTCTTATTATTATTATTAATCGGGATTACATCCCGAGATTTCTTAATGATCACATCTCTCTCTCTCTCTCTCTCTCGATAATTCTCTCTTAACTATTACGTAATATCTAACATTTTAGCAAAGTAGACAGAGTTATCTTATTAACATGTGGTAGACAAGCTTTAACAATTTTTCGGTGCTAAAACGGCGTGTAAAAATGGTGATTGAAGAGACTTCAGACAATTCATACAATTAACGAATAGTATTAGATGCTCAGAAAGTTAGCATTGGTAAGTGTTACGTTAGAGTGTAAGATATTAGAATTGAATTTTGAAAAGGCAGAGAAAAAGCGAATATATGAGGTAATGTTAAAAAAAGCTTGAGTATAGATGAATTGAGATTTGTGTAGGTGGAGCAAATCATATAATGCTTCACATCACACATTCTATTTCCATACTTCTCTTTCACTTTCATCATCCTATACTATCCTGTTTTCGTAATCGCATAACTGTCTGGCAACCATGCTATTTCATATCGTTACATTGTCTAGCGTGCAAAAGAGAGGGTAAAAGAGAGAGAGGACAAGGAGGTACGTGGCTCTCTGCGTGCGGTCTTTTCCTATTCTTGCTGAAATCGGCACATTTTAAAAATTTCTCAATTTTCATCACTTTACCTTGAACCACTACTACCTACTTACCTTCAAACCACAATACTTACCTATCATTTCAAATTCATTAACTTTTTTTTCTTTGCAAGTTAGGTTGATTAAAAAAAATTTTTTCTTTTTCTTTTTTGGCCAGATGTCATACCCTAATTTAAATTTAAATTATGGTTTTCGAAATTTAAGTGATTTCAAGTGATGATCTTTGGATCAAATTGGCTAAATGCCATATACCCTAAATTTCGAAAATGAAAAAAAAAAGAAAACCATGATCGTTACATGATATTGTCAATCATTTAGTTTTCCTTTTTTTCTTTCCGGAATTTCTTATCCTGAATATTCGGATATCGAATAGCAATAAGACATGATTTATCTAAAATTAATCAAAGTTCTTTTTTTTTTCTAGAATTTTTTTAAAATTTTAAATTGATAAGTTGAAACTGATAGAGGCGTGATATATTTCATTGTAATCTCTTGGCCATAATTACTTAATGATTTAAATTGATAGAAGCATGATAGATTTCATTGCAACCTCTTGGCCATAATTACTTAATAATTTAAATTGATAGAAGCTTAAGGTAATTACTTAATTGATTTACTGATTAACTTTTTTTAATTAATTTTTTTGCTTAACTCTATATTTCATGATAAATTGAAATTGATAGAAGCTTGATAGATTTCACTGTAATCCCTTGGCCATAATTACTTAATAATTTAAATTGTAATCACTTAGCCATAATTACTTAATGATTTAAATTGATAGAAACTTGATATATTTCATTGTAATCTATCTTTTAGCTATAATTACCCAATTGATTTACTGATTGACTTTCTTGTATTGATTTTTTTTGCTTAACTTTATATTTCATGATAAATTGAAATTGATGGAAGCTTGATAGATTTCACTGTAATCTCTTGGCCATAATTACTTAATAATTTAAATTGATAGAAGCTTGATAGATTTAATTGTAAATCTCTTGGCCATAATTACCTAATTGATTTACTGATTAATTTTTTCGCATTGATTTTTTCCTGCTTAACTCTTAAATCTTTCATCAATAATTATCTATAATTATAGTGAATATTCAGCTTGAATATCAAGTAAAAGTAAGAGAATGATAGAGAGTAATTATAATTATTCCATTGTGAATCCATTTATCGAATACTATGAAAATTTCTCGAATTCATTTTAAAATACCTTTATTTCGTTCTTATTTGCATAGCATTTTATTTGTCTAACTAATTATTTACTTTTACTTCTATTCAAGCATATAATAAAAGTTTAATGTTTTTTTATTTTAATTTTTCTTTAACTTCTAATTGATCAAACAATTGCGACAAATCTATTTATTGTATTATTTACTAGGTTTTCATAATTGATTAATATCTTTGAATAATGCTTAATTAATAAATTTAATCAGTGCTTTATGTTTTTATCAGTTTATCAGTTTTTATCAGTTTTTATCATTATCTTTTTTATTTAATTATCAAACTTAATCAGTGATTTTACTTCATTCATTCACGAATATCTACTGATAATAATTAACAAACTTAAAATTAATAAACTTAATGATTTTTTTCTTCACAATTCATGAATATCTACTGGTAATGCTTAATAATTAATATTTATTTATCATATTTAATTAACAAATCTAATCAGTGATATTACTTCATAATTCATTAATATCTACTGATAATGATTAATCATTAATATCTATTTATCATAATTAACAAATCTTATCAGTGATATTCATGATTCATTAGAATCTACTTACTGATAATGATTAATTAACAAACTTGAAATTAACAAACTTAAGTTAATTAATGAACTTAATGATTTTATCCTCATAATTCATTAATATCTACTGATAATGATTAATTATCAAATCTAATCAATGATATTACTAATCAATGATATTACTAGTCAATGATATTACTAGTCAATGATATTACTAATCAATAATATTACTTTCAATGATATTACTAATCAATGATATTACTTTCAATAATATTACTAATCAATGATATTACTTTCAATGATATTACTAATCAATGATATTACTTTATTATTTGTCTTTTAAATGAAATCATTTTAATCAATACTTCGTTTTTCTAAAAAAGATAACTTTACAGCTAATTTCCAATTTTTATTTTTCTTTTTTTAAAAGATAGCAATGTTGTCTTCCTTTCAGTATACTTTTCATTTTTAATTTCTTTTTTTCTTCTTTTTTCTCATCCAGAAAAGATAGCATAAAATGGAAAAAAAGAAAGGATGAAATTTACAGATAGTGCGGAATGTTTTTGGAAATAAAAAACAAAAAAATAAGAGAGAGAGAGAGAGAGAGGGAGTTTCAATTTCAAAGAAAAACATTTAATATTTTTATCCAATCTAACTTTTTGAATGTAAGGAAAGTCTTAAAATTGACATACATCCACATACATGAGCATATACACACATACACATGTACCGTCCAAGACATACACGAACATGCATAACATGTATACACGCAAATACGCATACATGCACGCACATACAGGGACATACACACATATACGTTAATTATACAAATACCTACACGGACATACACATTTAAAGACATAACACACATACACAGACATGCACAAAATGCAATACACGCACATGCATAGACACATACATGTATATACGTAGATTACACACATACACACACATACACATACATGGACATATACAAATATATATACATATACACGCATACACATACAAATTTGCACACACACATACACACATACATGAACATACACATGTGTGCATGAATCTTCGATGGTGGTCTCATTTAGATGGTTTATTTTTTTTTTGTTGTTATTCTTACATATTGCGCTTAAAAAGGCTTCTTCTCTCTCTCTCTCTCTCTTAATCTTTTCTGTACCTTACCTTTTTCCATTGGATGGATGTTAATTTTTTTTTTTTCAATTTCCTTTTTTTGCGCCCAAACATTTCTGGTTAGTCTAGATTATTTCGAACGACGGTGCTGCAAATGCATAAATTGAAATGATGTATGCGACATTTCCGCATGCAATTATTTATTAACAATCATTTTTGATAATTCCGATCAGCCCATTGTTCTTTCTTTCTTTCGTTCTCTTCTGATAATGATAAGAAAAAAAAATGTGCAGTGGATGATGATAATATGTTTGAACTGATAGTAAATGTTAAATTAAATATTAATTTAAAATTTTTTCAAATTATTTATTTAAGAGGAATTTATGAATAGATTTAAATTGATAAAATTAAAAAAATAATTTTTAAAAATTTTCCTTTCTTTTTTGTTTTTGTTAAATAATAAGCAATATTAGCTATTTTAGTTTTAGCTAAGAAGATATTAGCTTCTTTTTTTTTCTCTTGCTATCATTGTTTAGAAAAGAAAGGAAATTATCTCTTATTGTTAGAGTATCGAAGTAAAAGAAAAAAAATGGATGAAAGGAAATCGTGATTATGAAAAATAATGATAATGATTAGGAGCAAATGATAAGAGTTAAGAAAAAAAAAACAAAATAAAATGATCAGAATGATTAGTAGTAGTGATTAGAATCTTATCTTTAAATTATCATTTAAATTATCATTAGTTTCATTATTGTCATTAGTAAATTAGTAAATTATTAAAATTCTTAGTAAATTGGTAAATTATTAAAATTATCATTATTAAATTAGTAAATTATTAAAATTCCTAATAAATTGATAAATTATTAAAATTATCATTAGTAAATTATTAAAATTATCATTCGTAAATTATCATAGTAAAATTATCATTAGTTAAAATAGTGATAGTAATAATAATGATTATCCATTAAAAATTGATTAGGAGAGAGTGATAAGAGTTAAGAGAAAAAACAAAATAAAATGATCAGAATGAATGTAGCAGTGATTAGAATCTTATCATAAAATTATCATTAGTTTCATTACTGTCATTAATAAATTATCAGTAGTAAATTAGTAAATTATTAAAATTATCATTAGTTAAAACAGTGATAAGAATGATAATGATAATAATAATAATAATAGTAATCATCTATTAAAAAATAATTACAAAAAAGAGATAAGTTAAGAAAGCAAAATGATCAGAATGAATGTAGCAGTGATTGGAATCTTATCATAAAATTATCATTAATTAAAATAGTGATAGTGATAATAGTGATAAATAGTAGTGGGTGAGAATGAAACCAATCATTTCACATCTAATCTTTCTGACTGAATAATTTTCTTAGCTAAAAATTATTTTAGGTTTTTTTTTTTTCACGGATCGATGATTATCAAATCTTATCAACGCGCCATCCATCACATCTCATTTGTTAATGCTTCTTCAATCATATTTAGCTTGAGAAAAAGCTTGTAACTATGGATATGTAATATTATTCATAAAGCTAAGTAAATTTCTTCTCAAAGTTAGCTAACGTTAGCTAATAAAGAAAGGGAGAGAAAGAGAGAGAGAGAGAGAGAGAGAGAGTTGATTTCAATCTATCAAATATTATCAGTTTATTTCATGTAATTTATCATTCACTTATCATGAGGAGAGGAATGAAGAAATGAATAATAGAGAAAAGCTTTTATCATTTGAAAATATCATTGATCATTGATTGATTGTTTGTGACTCATTGATTGATTGATTTATTGATAAGATGATAAAATATCATAGTAATAATAGCCAGGTGTCTTTTTTTTCATGAAGTAATTTATAAATTGATTTGATTTCATGAACTTTATTAAAATCATTTGAATAGTTTACTTTGTGATAATCCATCAAAGTTCACTCAAAGAGAGAACAGATCAGAAGAAAGTAAGAGAGAGAGAGAGAGAGAGAGAGAGAGAAAGAGGGAAAGAAATGGGAAAGAAGAGTTGCTTTTTCCAATCTAATAAATCATGATTGTTATTTTATATTAAGATAAAATTTTACTGGAATAAGTTGATTGATTTTTGATTGTAAAAACACTAAAAATTTATTTAATTTTATTTTAATCACTTAAAATTTACATCAATAATTAATGTATGAAAGAGTAAATTATTAAGTTAAATGTAAAATTCATCGAAAATCTATCGAGTTTTTCCATTTCTTTTTTTCTTTGCTATAAATGATAAATTACAAAAGTTGAATATCATGATATGTAATTTTGATTTTTCATAATGAATATTTTGTTTTTTTTTGCTTTTAAATGATTAGCAATTTTATCAGTTCTAAATGATTGACAATCTTATCAGTTCTAAGTGGTTAACAATTTTATCGGTTCTAAATGATAAACAATTTTATCAGTTCTAAATGATTAACAATCTTATCAATTCTAAATGATTGACAATCTTATCAGTTCTAAGTGATTAACAATTTTATTTTATCAGTTCTAAATGATTAACAATTTTATCAGTTCTGAGTGATTAACAATTTTATCAGTTTTAAATGATTAACAATCTTATCAGTTCTAAGTGATTAACAATTTTGTTTTATCAGTTCTAAATGATTAACAATCTTATCAGTTCTGAGTGATTAACAATTTTATCAGTTTTAAATGATTAACAATTCTACTTCGTCAGTTCTAAAGAAAACAACGAGAAAGAGATAAAATTTTGAAATTTGAAATTGTTCTGAATGCTTATCATCTTATCATTTTATCATAAATATTTCTTTGATATTCTTGTGTTTAAAAGTTAAGAATTTTAATTTTTTCACCTTTTGTAGTTTTGTTTAATTGATCAAAAACATTTAATTTTGCATTTATCATTAAGAGTAAATAATTTTTATTAAAATATATCTGATACTATTAAAAATCTTATCAGTGATAATATTTATCAATGATAAATGCTCATTAATAATAAATTATTAATTAATAAATTATTTACTCATTAAAAGAAAGAGTTCGAAGAATTTATCGAACGCTTGCAATCTTCATAAATCATTTTATATTGATTTTTAAAATAATATCCATTCAAAATAATATTCAAACATCTATCCCTTATCACATATCACAAATCATTCTAGTGTTAATAAAAATAACCATTACTTATAAATTTAATCAATAAATTATACGATTATATACAGATGATAAATTAACAAAAAAAAAAAAAAAGTTCAAATTCCAAGTAATTAAAATTTAATTTTTAATGTAATTAAAAAATAAAGCAAAAATGACAAATTTGGATATATTAGCTTAAATGACAAGTTGGATATTTTAGCTTCTTAGAAATATTCTTCGGAAGATTTGATGTAATATTGTAAATAAGAGATAAATTAATTTAATCAATAAATCATAGAATTATACAGAAGATAATTATACCTGCTTATTTCAATAAATAACAAATAAATAAATAATAGATAAATCAATTTAATCAATAAATCATAGAATTATATAGAATGTGTTTGTTTCAATTTATAACTTAATGAAATATTTTTATCATTTTGATATCATCAATGAATTCTTTTGTAAAATTAGATAAGAGAGAAAGGAGGAATTATACTTTTTTACTTTTCATTTCTTGGTTAATGTAATAAAGTGAACGAATTGTTATTTTCCCTATCGATGTGGAAGACATTGAAATGAAATTGTCATAAGTTTAAAATATTGTTGGGAATTGATTGTAAGAGGCTGTTCATCATCTTGTCCCATTCATTTTCCGGTTCTGTTAGTGGTGAACCATTTTCCGTAAACGATAATTTTATCGATCCGGTTTTTGTTATTTATATATATAAGTTTTGTTTAATACAAAAAAAACATGTTATGGTACAGTCGGTCATGAAAGGCTTATAGGTAATAAATAGCACGGTATGTGTGTGTGTGCATGTATGTGTGTGTGTATGTGTGTGTGTGTGTATGTGTGTGTGTATGTGTGTGTATGTGTGTGTGTATGTGTGTTATTATGTGTGCGTATGTGTGTGTGTATGTGTGTGTGTGTGTGTGTATATATATGTGCTATGTGTATATATGTATACGTGTGTGTGTGTGTACGTGTATGTGTGCATGCTTTTATTTTTAAATTGTTTAATAGATATGTATGTGTATGTGTGTACCATTAAACATTTGTAAATTTCCGCACAGACATACACATGCATGCATTGTTGAATAAATATGTATGTGTGTATCATTAACCGCTTATAAACTTCTATACATACACACACCGACATACACATGCACACATCCCTAAATTGTTGAAATATACGCACACACACGCATAAGTAGCACATACACGCACACACATGCACAAGTACCACATACACGCACACACAAACACATACACATGCACATATCCTTAAATTGTTAAAATGTACACACACACAAATACATGCACACATACACATACACATACATCAAGTTGTTGAAATATAAGGACACACAAATACATGCATACATACACACACACACACACACACACACATACACACATACACACACACACACACGTATGCATATATACACATAGTGCATACGATGTACACTCTTATTTCATTTATGTATAATTTTCACAATGTCCTTTAAAGATTTAAAAATTAATAGCAATTTTCCGTTTCTAGAATATGATTGTTTTTTTTTAAAGAGAATTAAAACTATCATATCTTCCGGAACGTCTTCCGGATGATTATTCTGCGAGTATGCTATGGTACGATCGATCATGGAAGGTAGTAAATTACAGGTAGTAAATATAGTAAGGCATTAATTGTAATGAATTTCCTGGTAATTATAACAAAATTGATAATTAAATATTGATTGATGATAAACAGTACTGTAAGTAAGCTTTTGTTTAGAAGTAAATAGTTATGAATTAGGAAATTGAAATATTTTTCATCTTAAATGCTTCAATTAAATTATTTAAAAAGAGAATATAGCATTGAATTATTTTAATTTATAGATAGATTAATGCAAATGCTATCTTATCAATGCTATCCTTATCAATGCTATCATTATCAATGCTATCCTTATTAATGCCATCCTTATCAATGCCATCCTTATCAATTATATCATTATCAATGCTATCATCCTTATCAATGCTATCATTATCAATGCTATCCTTATCAATACTATCCTTATTAATGCCATCCTTATTAATGCCATCCTTATCAATTATATCATTATCAATGCTATCATCCTTATCAATGCTATCCTTATCAACCTTCATTTTCAATTCTTTTTTTTTAACACAAATGCGAGGCAAAGATTTAGGAATGGAAAGATATTATTTACTTACTTTTTTTTCTTTGTTAACTTTCAGTACCTTATAAACAATCACAATTTACTGATTATCAGTATCACATTTTCCTGATAAATAATTATAATTTACTGATTATCTTTATCATATTTTATCATCTTCTTTTTTTCGCTTTATTCTCATAAAATTAAACTTTTTTTTTTAAAACACTCTTTTCAGTTCTCTTAATTTAAGGTTGTGATAGAGTGATCAAGTGTTTTTTCGTTAGTTTTGATTCTTTTTGTATAACTTTTAACTGTACAAATGAGAGAGAGAGAGAGAGAGAGAGAGAGAGAGAGAGAGAGAGAGGGAGATAGTATAATAAAATCAATTAACCATTTATGGTTTATGCTAATTTGATTTTCTTTTCCATTATGATTACAAAAGAATTTGTATTATTGATCTTTGTGATCTGTTTGATCTATTTGATCGGTTATTGATCTGTCTGATATCAAAAAAAGTTTTAATTGATAAATTAGAAATAAATTATCAAACAGTCGAACAGAATTTTCTTTTATCTAATGATCAATTGATAATATCAATTGATATCAACGATCATCTTTCTTTTCGATTTAGGCTTGAATTTTTACTTTAAGGAAATATTGAGGTATACTAGTTGATAATATCTATCGCATGTTGCGCTTAATGATAAAGTGATTTAATGATAAGATAAAATATCGTTTTGTCCATGTTTTGATATCTTTTAATTTATTAAAATTAAATTTGATAAAAAAAAAGAAAGTTAGGAAATTGTTAATTTTTAGATTTCTTTTTTGCACAAGAAGAATGATAAAATTGGCTTGTCAAGATTCTTATCAAATTTTATCAAATGGAAATGATATGATAATTTCAATGAAAGGCGAAATTTTTATATGATTGCTTGATTGCTTTTACAATTATTTTACAAGCATACTGTATTAAATCAGGTTCGTTTACAATCAATTTTTATTTTTGAAATTAAAAATAAAAAAATAAATTTTATCGATTAATATTTGATATTCAATTGTATTTATCTTTTTGGCTTTTCGCTTTTTTTTTTTTAAATCTAAATCGTTATCATCATTACCGATCATCGTCATGCTACAAATAATTGATAATAATGATGATAATGATGATGATGATAATGATGATGATGATAATGATGATGATGATAATGATGATGATGATAATGACGATGATGATGACTGGTTTTTTAAATAACATCAATGATTTTACAATCATCTATTGTGGTTATTTTTCTTGAACGGAAAACAAAAAATTTTATTTTCGATGAAAACAACTTTACTCGCAATAAATGACGAGCTATTACGTAATCTTCACGTGATTATTCAAGTTTTACAATAAATTTTTAGTAATTATTCGTTGTTCGATTCGAGCGATCACTTAAGATTATTTACGTGATTATTATTCTTGCTATTATTTAAGATTATTTACATGATTACGTGATTATTTAAGCTTTAGAAGTATTTTAAGTAATTATTTTTTCTACTCGAAATATATTAATTAGTTAAAAGATCTTTAAAGTTCGAGAAAAAAATTTCGCTGATAGTAATGACGTGCTATTACGTGATTCTAGAGATTACGTAAGATTATTTACGTAATTCTTGCTTTTATTAAAGTTTATTTACGTGATTAAAGCTTTACAATAAAATTATGGCAATTATTCTTTGTATTTGAAATATTAATTAATTAAGAGATTTTTAAATTTCAAGAAAGTTTCATTTTCAATGAAAACTCAATGAAAAATGTCATTAATGAATGACGAGATATTACGTAATCTTCACGTCTTATTTAAGTTTTATGTAAATTTTTAATAATTGTTCCTTGTATCCGAAATATTAATAATTAGTTAAGAGATTTTCAAACGTTAAAATTACTAATTAGAAATTCTATTTAATTTATATTGATATAAACAAATAAAGTTACATGATTTACATCAGGATATGTCAGGATAAGTTATTTCAATAAAATATTCTGATATATCCAAACGTGTAAATATTATATAAAGCTTGAATAAGTAAAGCTTTAAAAGTAAAGCTTGGAAGTAAATACAATAACTGCTATCATTTTTTTTCCACAAAGTTTAGAAGCCATGAAGTGGTTAATTTGAAATTACGATTAATTGATTGTTTAAAGTTAAGTAAAATTAATAACTTAAAAAGACTGAACTTTTCAATTACTTTCATTAGGTAATTAATTAATCGATATCATCAGAAGTATTTGTTGAATGAAAAAAATTTTTGAATAATTGATTAGTAATTAATAAACTGATAAAAACAATTTATCATAGATTGATAAATTTATTTATCATAGAAGTGAAAATTTTTTTTCTTTTAATAGAATATAATGATTGATTACTGATGATTTCTCGATGATATCTATAATTCTAAGCTTTTCTAGCTTAATCGAAATGATTTATTAGAGTTCATTTAAAATGAAATCGATAAATACTTTTATTGTCGATCTTATTACAAATTATTGATTGATTGTAATAATTAGTAATAATTAATAAATAATTTTCCTTATCATTTTTATCAGAGAAGTGAAAATTTCTTTCTTCTTTTAAGTAGAATATTTATTGATGATTTTTCGATCATATCTATTGTCCAAACTTTTTAACTTAATAGAAATTAAATACTTTTATTATCGATTGCTGTGATAGTCGATGTGATTATCAAGAAATCCCGAAACCACAAATGATTATATTTTTTATTCAAATGATTGATTGATTGAGAGTGTTGCTTAAGGAAAGATATGTAAACTCCATTATTGATTGCTGTGATAACCGGGGGATTATCAAGAAATCCCGAAACCATAAATGATTATATTTATGAATGTGTTAATGATTATATTCCTATCATGCGATTTCTTTCATTTTCTTTTTTTCTTTTTCCCTCTATTTTTTTTTCTCTGAACATAGATACAATTTTTTTATTGCATGTATATGTATGTGTGTAAATTTAAAAATAAAAAAAAAATGAGACAAAAAAAAAATTGCCGAATGAATTTTACAAAATCTATAAAATTTGGCCTTCGAGAAAGATGAAAGAGAGAGGGAGAGAGAGAGAGAGGAAAAGAGAGAGAGGGCGAGAGAGAGAAAAAGAGAGAGAAAGAGGCTATTGACCGATCGGGAAAAAATTACAAAAATAATTTTTTTTTCAGAATGAATATGAGGAAAAAAATTGTTGTAGATAAATTTATCGATGATGAGATAGATTGATTGAATTTCCATTCCATACTTTTTATAAATTTTGATTTTATTTTTTAAAAATTAAACCTTTTTTGATTAAATGATAAAAACGATTATCAGTGTTATTTTTTACTCATTCTAAATTATCAGTGAATAAGTGATAAAAAGATTATCAGTATCAGTGTTATTAATTATTCACTGATAATCTGGAATGAATAATGGAATGAAAGTATAGATTATCAGTGAATAAGTGATAGAAAGATTATCAGTATCAGTGTTATTTATTATTCATTCTAGATTATCAGTAAATAAGTGATAAAAAGAGATTATCAGCGTTTTTTCTTTTCATATATACATGAAAATATAATTTGATTGTGACCTAATATGATAATTATTGTAATGATAAATTGAAATTATTGATAAGTTGAATAATATATTTCAATTTATTAATTAATTTATTTTATTTAATAATTATTAATTTATCAAACTTGTTAGTGCTAATCAATTGATATTCATTAGGTAAGTTCAAGTTTTTAAGTTTTTAAGTAGTTTTATTTAAACTATGATTTTATTTTTCATTTTTCGTAAATGAATATAGAAATTGAGATCTTCGTTTTTCGTTTTTTTTTTTTTTGTATTTAATATTTATTTGAAATGAAAAAAATTAAATATGAGATGCAGAAATATTTACTGTAACATACTGTAAATGACATCTGTAAACTATTTTTCCGGATTAATGAATGAATGATTTGATGGAATGGAATGTGTGAAAGTTTTTATTTCATTCAATTAAAAAAAAAGAAGAAATTATCATCGAAATTTTCTTTTAGATTGTTTAGATTTTTATTAAATTAATTAATTTATGTTTTAATTAATTAATTAAATTAATTAATTGATCTTATCATTTATCATTTTTCATTTTTTTTTTTTGATTTTAATTAATACATCTTTGGTAAAATTACTCATTCATTGTTTATAGTAATTATTGTAGTGAAGATATTTGCAAGTTTTTTTTTTTTAAATTATATTCATGATGATAGTAAATAAAATTTAAAATTATATTCATGATGATAGTAAATAAAATTTAAAATTATATTCATGATGACAGTAAATATTTTGAAAAATTTTTTTTTTTTTTTGAATTCGTTAAATTTAATCATAGAGAATGCATTCTCCCGAGAATATCCTATAAAAAGTATCAGAAATTTTTAAATATTTTTCCTTTTTTGCGTGAATTCTTTAAAATTGAAAGTTTACGATTGAAAGTTTTTCCTTTTTTTTTTTACAATAATTCCATGAAGCTACTTTATTAATATAAATATTTCGAGAATGTATGAAAGTATAATTGTTAGTTTTTTCACAAAAAATGGAAAAAAGAAGAGAGAGAGAGAGAGAGAGGGAAAGATTTCTTTAAGTTACATTTACAGGTTTTATGCTTAACTCATAGGTTTATGCAGAGAGAGAGAGAGGGAAGGATTTCTTTAAGTTACATTTATAGTTCTATGCAAAGAGAGAGAGAAAGATTTCTTTAAGTTACCTTTGCGGTTTTATGTTTAATTCACAGGTTTACTCAAAGATAGAGAGAGAGAGAGAGAGAGAGAGAGAGAGAGAAAGATTTCTTTAAGTTACATTTACGGGTTTTATATTTCATTCATTTTTGCATGAGAAACTTTTGATCAGAAAAAAAAGCGATATGAAATCATTTTTGATAAGAAAAAAAAATCATCATCGATTACAAAAATTTCATTTACCTATCATTGTAAACTTATCATATTCACTGTTCTTATTATTTCATTTTTTTTTTTTTTGTAATGATTGAAATGATAAATGATGAGATTATTGATTAAAATCATAAATTGATCAAGTTATTTTCGATTTGTTATCAAATTTAAAGATATTCCGATCGGATCATTTCTTGTTATCAGTTTGTGAAATTTTTCTTATCATAAAATTTAACATCGATATTGATTAGAGTTTATGTTTAAAACGGAAATTAATATTACTCAAAGAGGTAATGTGAGAATTTACCGGTATATAACTAATATTACTCAAAGAGATTATGTGAGAATTTACCGGTATATAACTAATATTACTCAGATAATGTGAGAATTTACCGGTATATAACTAATATTACTCAAAGAGGTAATGTGAGAATTTACCGGTATATAACTAATATTACTCAAAGAGGTAATGTGAGAATTTACCGGTATATTTCAGTTGTCATAAGGTTTTTTTTCTTTTTTTTTCTAGACTGCTTTCTAGATCGATTAGAACTTATCCTGTAATTTATCATAACGATAATATTTAAAGGCTGAATAAGTTGATTTGTAGTAAAGAAGGATGGTAAATGATTAATGTGGTATGGATAAGATATAGTGATAAATAGAGAAGATAAGAGAGATAAGAAGAGAGAGAAAGTTTTTTGGATTATTTATTCATCAACAATCGAATGATTTATGTACCTATCAAACTGATTAATTAACAGTTCAATTTACCATCTCTTAAAATTGTTCCTATCGTTTTGTTTATCACTTTCAGGTAAGATTATTAATATCACTATTTGGCTTTAATAACATATGATTGGATCATGCAAATTGTTGTTGTTGTTGTTGTTATTGTTGTCGTTGTTGCTGTTGCTGTTATTATTATTATTATTATCATTGTTATTGTTATTGTTGTTATTGTTGTCATTGTTGTTGTTGTTGTTGTTGTTGTTGTTGTTGTTGTTGTTGTTGTTGTTGTTGTTGTTGTTGTTGTTGTTGTCGTTGTTGTTGTTGTCGTTGTTGTTGTTGTCGTTGTT
>JABVXU010000902.1:0-15766 GCA_013365365.1 Cruorifilaria tuberocauda
TTTTTTTTTTTGTTTCAAAATATCGACAATACTTGGAAGTAAATTTAATCGAGAAAAGAGAGAGAGAGAGAGAGAGAGAGAGAAAAAAGTACACTACAAATTTATCTCTCTCTTTTTGGAGAACCAAATGAAATAAATATTAAAAAGTTTTGAAAGAAAAAAAAAAAGAAGAGAGAAATTCTACAAGATTGAAAAGAGAAATAAATTTTCATGCACATTTTAAATAAATAAGAAATGAAAGTGCTGCTAATAACTAATGATAGTTTTCTTTTTTTTTTTTTTTTTTTTGCAAAAAGTACGAAAATTAAACAAAAATGAACTTTGGAAAATTACATAGAAATGAATTATGTTCAATTTTTTGCACTTTTATCTATCGGAAGATACACACTTTTCATGAAATATTTTTTTTTTTTTGTTTAATAACTCATGGATGTTTAATATTAGCAATTGCTAATTTTTCTGCTAATATCAATGATTTATAGAGATTTGTAACAGATCATACCAAGTTAAATTTCAATCAATAATAAATTTAATATTTTGAATTTAAAAAAAAAATTTGAAATCACCAATGAGTACTAAAGATTTAGGCATGATTAAAGTTTGTTTCAAATTTTATTAAAAATTTATCAATGAAAACAAGAGATATTGAGGGGAAATTAAGGAATGATAAAAGGTGAAAGGTTGTAGGTAGGATAATTGCTAAATTTAATTCAATGATTAATTGGAAAGAAACTTCAAATTTGACAACTAAAAAAAAAAGTGAGGAATCTTTTTGAGAAGTTAAACTCTCGATGGATCAAATCCATTGTTACAAATTGTTATCTTTTTCAGTACAGTCATTAACATTTCCTACTAAATTTAAAGTTTCAATATTGCTCAACGGAGAAAGAGAGAGAGAGAGAGAGAGAAAGAGAGAGGGAAGACAGAAAGAGAGAGAGAAAAAAAAGCTTTTTTAATGATTTGTGTAAATTTTCAATTTTTACAACTTCCTTTCCTTCTATAATTTATACATTGAAAACTTTCAATGAGAATATGACTGAAGGAAATATTGGATTTTACGAATATCTTAATTAATTTTTTTTTTCAATAATTAAAAAAAGTAATGCTTTCCTACTATTATTTTTTCTCAAAGTTAAAGTATAATTTAAAATGTCGAAAATATTCAATTACCTCTGATTGACTTTGTACGTGTACGTGTACGTGGACTTGTACGCATATGTGCGTCTATGTCTTCATTTACTACCTCTGTTTATTCTCTAATTAATCTTTTGATTAATCTAGTATACGTGTATGTATGTACGTACGTGTTATGCGTGCGTGTGTGTATGTGTATATATGCGTTGTTCAATTGTCATTTATATCTATGTAATATATGTGTACGTGTATGTTTGTATGTGTATGTTTGCGTGCGTAAATAAAAGTGTAATGAAAATTTTAGAAAAAAAAAAAACGAAAAATTGATTTCAAAAGAAAAAAAGCTGAAGTAACCAAGTGACAATTAATCCAATGATAGATGAAAAGTTTCAAGGTGAAGAGGAAGAGAAAAAACGCTTACCTGCGTCCCATCACACCTGATTTACACAAGCATTGCCCGGTTACCACATCACAGGTGCTATTAACACTACCAAGAACATCACAATTACATTCTTGGCAGCCAATTCCCGATGTTAAATTGTAATATCCAGGCTTAAAAATAATTAATTCATTGAATTATTTCAATCGTATTTGATTGAATTTTACATATCATCATAATTAAGATGTTACAATTATCATAATCAAGGTATTACAATTATTATAATCAAGACATATAATCTAGATATTATTATAATCAAGATATTACAATTATTAAAATTAAGATATTATAATTATTATAATCAGGATATTATTATAATCAAGGTATTATAATTATTATAATCTAGATATTATTTTAATCAAGGTATTACAATTATTATAATTTAAATATTATTTTAATCAAGGTATTACAATTATTATAATCTAGATATTACAATTATTATAATCAGGACATTATTATAATTAAGGTATCACAATTATTATAATTTAAATATTATTATAATCAAGATATTATTAAATCTATGCTAAATTGAAGATAAATTGATTAATTAATTTGAAAATTATCATTGGGAAGAAGATAATAATCTATAGAAGAAATGATAATGTGAAAATAGAAGAGAATTTGAGCAATTCATTATTTGTTTAAAAAGATAGTTAATGTTCGTTGAAAAGAGAGATAGTTTTTCTTTTTTTTTCTCTCTTGTCAATTCTTATCATTCATTTTCTACTACCATTCATTTTTACTTATTTATTTATTCATAGAAGGAAAAAAGTGGAGAGAGAGAGAAAACAAAATGCTCAAAATGCAATTTCTTGAAATTTAAATAAGATAAGAAATTCTTGTCGTATTGTAAAAATCCATGGAGTATTTTTGATATAACTAAAATTTTTATTTAGATCCGGTTCTATTTGGATAATCCGAAAATGATCAATCGATAATTTATTATTTTTAACATATTTTTATATTAATATAAACTGTAAAATGTAATACGTCTCTATGTGTGTATACGTTAATTTATACGTCTGTGTATATTGATATCTGTGTGCACGTGTGACGTGTACGTATCTGTGTACATGATCGTATATACGTAGACTTGTGCGTCTGTATATGTGCTACATGTGCACATGTTCATGCATGTACTATTTATGTACGTGTTCGTGATGTACGTATGCATGGATATGTTTGTATATGTGTACACATATACGTACGTTTGTGTTTTTGCATGTAGGTAAGCGTAATTGTACGTATATGTGTGTATTTATGAGTACGTGTGTGTCGTGTGCGGATATGTGAGTATATGTACGTGCGTATTTATATACGTATTCGTGTATGTGTATTGTACGTGTACATATATATTTATACTGCATTTACATTCGTACATACGTGTATGTATTTATATATACGTATTCCTGTACTTCGTGTATTTTGTAATATTTGCATACCTATTTTTGTGTATATGTACATGTCTGTACACGTACGTGTGCATAAATGTGCGTATATATTTCTATATAAGTATGTGTACGTGTATGTGTGAATGCAAAAAACTATCTATTTCTACTATGCTTCATTAATGCTTGTAGAAAATGTTATTAAAAGAGAGTATCTCTTTTTTTCCCTTTCCCTTTCCCTCTCTCTCTCTCTTTTTCTCTCTCTCTCTCTCTCCCACCCTCTGTTCCTCTATTCAAATAAGTTCCAAGGCGCTAAATACTATTCAATTGCAATTCTTTTATTCGTTAACTTCAACTTTGACGTCAAAAAATCACGACATTTATCAGGTTAAATATGAGATATATTATATATCAGTGCATGATAAAAAAAAACTTTAATAAACTTTAAAAAACTTTAATAAATTAATAATCATGATGACCTTTTTTTGACCTCACTGAATATTAATTAACATTTATTTAATTAGTCATATTTGATAAAACATTTTACAAATTATTCATATAATTCATTCGTCTAAAAGTTATTCTTAATTGATATATTGATAAATCTGAACTTATCATCTATCTTTCCTAATTATAATCATTATTAATTAAACTTGATAAACAAACAACTAATCAATGATTAATATCAAATAACTAATCAATAATTAATATCAATAATTAATTAATAATTAATATCAAATAAGATAAACATTTACAATAAATATATTATAACGGATAAGTTAAAAAAAAGTTTTTCAAATATAAAATTACTCCTAATTAATGAATGATTAATAATTAATTAATTAATTAATTAATGAAAAAGAATTGAAATAAGTTAAAAATTAAGAATTTTGAATGAAAAAAAAATTTTCCCAACTATATGAATTATTAATACATTTTTTCATAAGATTTCAAATGGAAATGACGTTTATACGTACGTATGTTACGTTATACGTATAGTAAGATTGACGTATTGTACGTGAAAACTATAACAACTATGATTGGAATAAGCCAAGCTGAATTCCGATTGTAGAGGAAATTGAGGAAATACGGAGAGCGGCACGGAATTTAACGTTCATTTATAAAACGTCGGGAAAGGGCGGTGCTAAACCGATTATACTCATCAAATACGGTGTCCGGTACACACACACACACACCCACACACACACATACACGCACACATACACACACATACACGCAATATGTATATATGTATAGGTCTGTGTGTGTGTGTGTGTGTGTGTGTGTGTGTGTGTGTGGGTGTCATGAGCAAAATCAGACCGATCGTCTCTTTTTTTTACAAGTATGTATTATGCTGACTGGAGGAAGAAAAGTTGTAACAGAGGAAGAGAAGTGATGGAATTTCTTTTTGCACTTTTAAAAAAAAAAACTCTTTCTCTAACCAAGAATTTCTTTTGAAGTAGAGAATGAAAAAAAAAAGATTGGATCCTGAAAAGAAACCCGGAAATATTATTTAACTTCCGGATTTCATCTTTATTCCCTCTCTCTCTCTCTCTCTCTCTCATTTATTATTTATATCATATTAATTTATAAATTTTATTCCAATAATTCCTCGCTTTCTTTTATTTTTTTTCTAAAATTATAATTTTAAATAGATTTACGTTTTACTTACGAGTGAATTTCACGTAATATATAGATTTCAATAGACGTTCTAGTTACGAGTAAATTTCACGTAATGCATAGATTTCTTTCATTCCTGTAATATTATATAAGTGATATTTAATTGATGTTTTACTTACGAATGAATTTCACGTAATGCATAAATTTCTTTTTTCATATAAGTGGTATTCAATAGACGTTTTACTTAAATGTAAATTTCACCTTTTACATAAGTGTAAATTTCACGTAGTATATAAATTGACTTTTTTTGTAGTATTAAGTAAATGATATTCAATACACGTGTGACTTAAATGTAAATTTCACGTAATATATAAATTGACTTTTTTTGTAATATTAAGTAAATGATATTCAATAGACGTTTTACTTAAGTGTAAATTTCACATTTTACTTAAGTGTAAATTTCACGTAGTATATAAATTGACTTTTTTTGTAGTATTAAGTAAATGATATTCAATACACGTGTGACTTAAGTGTAAATTTCACGTAGTATATAGATTGACTTTTTTTGTAATATTAAGTAAATGACATTCAATAGACGTTTGACTTACAAATTCTATAAATGATATTCAATGCAATGAATATCTAAAACAGTTAACATGAATAAGTAATAAATGAAGAGAAGTTAAAGTTACGTGCACTCTTAATTTAAATCCCTTTAGGCTACTTTAGCCAATACCAAATAAATTTTACTTCCGTTTTTCTTTCTTTTTGCTTCCTCTATTCGCTAAAAATTTATCCTTCAGTCTTTTTTTTTCTTTTTCAAGAAAAAAAAAAATTTTTACAAATTTTTCAATGGTAAATTGCAGACGAATAAGATTTAAAAAAAATTATACAAAGAGAGAGAGAGAGAGAGGGAGAGGGAGGGAGAGAGGGAGGGAGAGAGAGAGAGAGAGAGGGAGAGAGAGGGAAAAAAATTAAAAGCAATGATCCATAAGATGACTACTACAAGTACAATGTCGTTTCCTTTTTTTTCCTAAAGGCCATTAGCTGAGTGATGTGTAATGGCCTTTTCGTACTAGCTAGTACCATTTTACGCTTACTAGCATACACACACATACACACACATACATAAACATACACACACACACACACATATATACAAAGATGTGCATACATACTACACATACACATACACATACGTACACACATATACGCACACATATATATATTACACACACATACACATACATACATACACATACACACACATACATACGATGTTAACATATACGATTGGTAGAGTAAAAAAAGGCAAAGAAATCCAGACGGGTAGACATACAGAATGGCGGGGTTGAATATCGACGGGAAAAAAAGTAAAATTTGTTCTGTTGATATTTTATGATATAGTAGTATTTGTAGTATAGTGATAACGATAGTGATAGTGATAGTGATAGTGATAATGATAATGATTAGTGATTAGTGATAGCTCCGGAAGAATGCAAAAATAATTTTTTAATTTGTTCCATTGGTACTTTATGTTTTATGATATGTTAACATTTGTATATGATAGCAGTAATAGTGATAGTGATGGTGATAGTGATAGTGATAGTGATTAGTGATAATTATATAGTGATTAGTTATAATTATGGAAGCATGCAAAAAGTAAAATTTGTCCTGTTGATATTTTATAGTATGATAGTGTTTGTAGTATGATTACCTCTGATAGTGATAGTGATCATGATAGTATTTGTAGTATGATGATAGTGATAGTGATCATCATATGATAGTATTTATAGTATGATAAGAGTGATAGTGATAGTGATCATGATAGTATTTATAGTATGATAAGAGTGATAGTGATAGTGATCATGATAGTATTTGTAGTATGATGATAGTGATAGTGATGGTGATCATGATAATGATAATTATGGAAATAATGAAGAAAAGAGAAGGAGAATGAATGAATAAAAAAAATCACCTGACACTGATCACAATGTAAACCGATCACGTGAGGTTGACAATTACATTGACCATCACTTTGTCGACATTCTAATACGACGTAATCAACGTTTGGACGTTTGGTACCAGGTGCAAAACAACTGCAAATATTTTATCCATTTTATTTATCGCTTTTTTTTTTTTGTTCTTTCTGCACCACATTCATTATCATTTTTTTTTCCGAACTTAATGCTATTATTTGTATGAAAGAGTTCATGTTCACTCTCTCTTTGCTATTAAGAGAGAGAGAGAGAGAGAGAGAGAGAGAGAGAGAGAGGGATTTACTTACTTGCATGCTTTACAATCTCCTTTTGGTTCCAAAAGTGCATCACCCCAATAGCCTGGCTTACACTCTTCACAACTGAATCCAATCGTATTATAAATGCATTTTTTGCATTCACCAGTTAATGAATCACAATTTCCGATACTATTTGGATCGATGTTTCCACTACATGAACATTCCACGCATGATTTCCCTTCACTTGGATTACCAAAAAAGCCATCAGCGCAAACGTCGCATCTAGAATAAAATAAATCATTCAATAAACTCATGCATTGAATTATTACTGGTTGATCTGGAATATGCACTTGTTAAACTATGTTTAAAATAAATCATTCAATAAACTCATGCATTGAACTATTACCGGTTGATCTGTAAAGTATGCTGTTGGATAAAAAAATGCATTTGATTTTGTTAAGAAAAGAATATTCTGTAATTTCTGCAAATAATTTATTTAAATTGATTTGTGATAATGATATTGATTAGTGATAAAGATGGTTATTTTTGTTTTCTTAATTAATATTATCTTTATCATTAATTTATTATCTTTATCATCAATCTATTGTCTTTATTACTAATTTATTATCTTTATTAATAGTTTATTATCTTTATCATCAATTCATTATCTTTATCACTAATCTATTATCTTTATCACTAACGTAGTTGATGTAAATTAAAGTAATTTTTCATTCTATTTAATTATTTGAGAAAATATTTTGGGAAATAAACAGATAACTAGTAACTAATAAAATTATTTGTTAAAATTTTTTAAAAAAATTTATGAAAAATTAAAATTTTGGAATTCTTTAATGAAGAGATAATTTTAAAAAAATTTGCAAGAAATTATTAAAGAACATGCAATGATGTTATATATGAAATAACATTGAAATTTTTATATTTTTGTTGATATGAATTAAATTAAGCGGAAATTTTACATTTCAATTAATATAAATTAAATTAAGCGGAAAAAGTTAATTTAAAATGTGCAAGTAAATAAGTGAAAATTATTAAATTTACTTTTGAACGTTTTAAATGATGTGAATGTATGATATTTATTGGTCTTATTACCTCTAAATAGATCTAAATAGATCTAAACTATTTATTATCCTAGACAAATTTAATTTTTAAACTTTAAAGTACTATATTTATCATTTTTGCATTTTCAAAGAGTTTGGGAATATGGTATTAATTACATGCATTTAAGTGTTAGTGCTTAGCTTTAGGAATGACAATCCTGAAAGAGTTTTAAAAAAAGTTAAAGTATTAAAATTAACTTTTCTTGACTTACATCTTACTTATTAACATAGTGATATGATCATCATAAATCATATCACTGCCAATGATTCCATCAAAGTTTGTGATTAGTTAAAAAGAAATTCATTTATCTTTCTCTTTCTTAAGAGGGATCATAAATTTACAAGAAGAAATTTGAATTTCTAATCAAACCCTTCTTATCCATTTCAATTTCCTTTAATTTTCAAACTTCAAGATACAGTAAATGAATTTACGGATGAATTTCGAAGTGGAATATTCAGGTTAAATTTAGAATGCTTATAAATTTAGGCGGCTTTTTTTAATGCTTAAATTAAACGTGATAATCTTTCGCATACCTTCGACCAGTATATCCGGTTGGACAATCCGTACAAATAATATCACCATCAGTGTGCAAGACACATGGACCATCTTCTGGACATGGACATTTGGTACAATCATCTGGTGTACCTTGTAGCGCATTACCGTAAAAACCACGAGTACAACGTTCACACGTATCACCAGCCGTATTATGCTCACATATACATTCACCTATAATTAAAATGTATAACTTTTCTATATATTTTCAAATCAAAAAATTTTCCAGTATATAATTTCTTTAACTTTTAACTTTTTTATTAAAATTAAAATTGAAATTCAGAAGAAAAAAAAAATTAAACTAAAATTCTAACTTAAAAAAAAACTCATAAATTCTTATAGCAAATGAATGAAAGAGAAAGATTTTGAAAGTTAAATCTTGATAAACCTGATTCTGGTGCACATGAAGTGGAATGTCCATGACAATCGCATTTAACACATCGATCAAATGGACCACCAAATTTTATTTCACGACGATATCCGGGAGCACATGATTCACAAAATTGACCAATGAAACCTTCTAAACAGTTGCATGATTCAATCCAATGCGCTTTTTTTGGTTCATCCGCTGAAGTAGCCAAACCAGCTGACCCCAAGTGGACATTACTCAAGAAGCCAACATCTGAAAATACAGAAATTTCGGTACATTTCAGTCTATTACTATATTACTGTATATTACCGTATCATTTACTGTATGATATAAATATCTCGGAAAATTTTTACCGCTCTATTACTATATTACTGTATATTATCGTATCGTTTACAGTACGTTACAAACATTTCGGTAAATTTTTACAAATTAATTCATATATTTTTGAAGAGAGGAATTATCAATTAATAAATTTTCATGGATTAAGAGAATTATGAAACTTATCATTTACCTCCAGCTGAATAAGTTCCACGAATTTTGAGAGAGCTAACATTAGAAAGGATTCCAATAAAATCCAACTCATTCAAACGTGGATTCCATTGAAATACCGGATTTGCATGAATTCGAAAACGATATGTTTGCTCATTTACAGATGGCATTGGATTTTCTTGCGCAAAAATTGGTATTGTTAATTCTTGACCTTCTTGACCAACAATTAATATATCCCTGAACGACAAGTATCATATGATAATAATTAATAATTGCTTTTGTTTTTTTATTTTTTAATAAATTTAATTAATTTTCCATGAAATTATCAAATTCAATGGTGAAATTTATAGTCAGGAAAAATCAATAAACAATTGTTAGATAAAATTATTTTCATTTTTCCTGAATATTAGTACTTTTAAATGCACAATAATAACAATCATGAATTAAACGTTTATATCTTTTACTGATTGAAAAAAACATAAATACCTTGCGCTAGGATGTACTTGCGCTTTTTGCACACGTAACGTAAACCATAAATCTTGATTATATGATGCACGTTGATCACCGATAAATTGCATTGGTGCAACAAAATATACCGGTGATCCATCAGTATCGGAAACAGCGATAGCTTTATCCATTTCAGCCCATTGTACATCTTCAGGTCCACGTAATGAGCCAGCACTCCAAAGTTCTTTTCCTAATTAGCATAATTAATTAAGTTTTAAATTTAAAGTAACAAATTAATTAGAATAAAAAAATATGCCTAATAGATAGTTAATTGAAAATTACATTTAAAATTAGAATGAAATATAGTATTTATTGAATCAAAAAATTGATTGATCATTTAATAGGATGAATTAAAATATAGGATGATTAATTTATCACCAAACTTTACTTTAACAATAGTAAAAGTTAGAGGATAAAAAGTTGAATGGAAATGTTAAAATTATCAAACTTACCACTATCAAAATTACTGCTTACATTCATAGCATAATAGCCATCAGCATTTGAACAGATAGATGAATGACCGAAGCAAAAGCATGGTGTACAACCGAATTGATTATCCAGTGAGAGGTCAAAATATCCCGGTTTACATTTATCACACTGTCTTCCTTCTACGTTTAATTTACAACTACAAACACCTGTTTCTGAATCACAAACCGGTTCATTGTTCAATGATCCTGTTTTATCGCATAAACAATTCCTGAAATGCTTTTTTTTTCTTTTTTTTTGCTTGTCTCTTTTAAAAGATATATTAAAATAAAAAAAAACAAACAAACAAACAGTAGTCGAAAAAAATATTTTAAACGATTAAATTTTAATATTGAAAAAATTCCAAATTAAAAGTTTCAATTTCCAAAAAAAAAAAAAATAAAAATACTATTTCATTAATTTAAATTACAAACATACTTGCATCCACTAATTGAGAATTCATAATAACCACTCATACAACGATCACAAAATTGACCATTCACTCCAGGTTTGCATGGACACTGTCCATTTTCATCACATTGCTTTCCTAATGATCCAATTTCATTACACTGACATGGAATACAATAATGTTCACCTGGACGACGCCAATTAAAAGGTGCGCATTCCTCACAATGTGCTCCCTAAAAAATACTCATGCTAGATCTCAATCGAAGGCAAATGAAATCTGAAATGAAATTAATCAACATGGAAAGGAAGTGATCAACAATCTTCACAATCGAATTCGAAAAAAACAACCTAATTGAAAAAACCTAATTGAGAAAGTGATCATTATCCTTTCAGGGACTATTGTGATAATTGTTTTAATTATAAACTTTAAGTTCGATTACAATCAATGATAATTTCTCAGTTTAAAACTTTTAATAAATTTTAAATTCAATAAGAAAATTAACACTACTCATTAATTATAACATATTTTAATTTGCTAAACATAGTATCATGATTAGCATCATGATCAATTTAATTTTTACTTTGTAAATTTGTAAAATTTCAATTTTCGTTGCATTATCCGCAATAATTATTAGCATATTAATTTTATTTATTTACCTTCCTCTTTTGCTTTATCATTTTTATCAATCAATGAGTTTTCAGCTATCTGTCAATATTTAAATAGCTCTATCGTATCATGTATCAAGAATGGCAGGGTTGATATCTTATTTTTTTCTCATGATTCTTTGTTATGATCGTTTTAAAATTTAAAATTAAAAGAACAAAATTATGAGAGATGCAGGTGAGAATAATTTCTTACCTGCATCTCTCATAATTTAAATAATTACTTATTATTAAATTACTTATTGTTAAATAATTACTTATTATTAAAAGTCATTTAAAGTATTTATACCTGCGTGTTACCAGCACAATCAATACAATGTCCACCACTACCAGTACGTTCAAATAATGCCTGATCATAGTAGCAACGATTTGATAGCTGACTACAGTTACATGCTAAAATTACAATCATTAATTGCAAGGTCAAAGGTCACGACATACCTTTATATATTAGAAGGAACACAAATCAATAGCAAAATCTTCTATCTAACCTATTAAATATTAACTGTTTAAAAAGATTAAATTATCAACTATCGGATGAAATAGTGAGAAAAAAAAAAAATTACTTCCATATTTTCATCAAACATTCATTATGAAAAGTGGCGTGAAAGACGTGTGAAATAACGTATGACACGTAAAAAAATTACTAGTAATTTTCCCTTTTCAATAACTGATCGTATCAATTGCATCATAATTTTATTTAAAAGAAAAAAAAAATTTCGATAATATATTCATCACTATTATTATCACTATCACTATCACTATCACTATCACTATCACTATCATAATCATTTATCACTATCAGCTAAAACCATACCAAGGCATTCATTTGCTTCTTTTGCAGTTCCAACTCGCCACGGTCGATCGTTGTAGAATGGTAAGCATTGATCACAGTCGGCACCCATTGTATTATGCTCACATCGACAAACCAGACGATCCTCACCGTCACCTGTTGATTTCACGCATTCACTTGCGTGTCCGTTACATTTACACCTGTAAAAATATCTCCAATACTATTCATTATGAATTCCGGAAAAAGTGTACCGGAAAGAATATTATTTTATTCCGGAAAACGGAATCATAATAGTACATTTCCTAATGTACTATAAATTAATATAAAGAATTTGTAAACCTATAAAAATATCTTCAATACTATTCATCATGAATTCCGGAAAAAGTGTACCGGAAAGAATGCTATTTTATTTTGGAAACCGGAATAAATAATAGTACATTTCCTAATTTATAAATTAATATAAAGAATTTTTAAACCTATAAAAATATCTTCAGTACTATTCATCATGAATTCCGGAAAAAGTGTACCGGAAAGAATGCTATTTTATTTCGGAAACCGAAATAAATAATATTACATTTCCCAATGTATAAGTTAATAGAAAAAATTTGTTAATGATTAAAAAAAATTTTTAATTTAAATTATATTTAATTTTATGATAATTATCAATTTGATATTGATATTCGATCATGGATTTGAATTTGATATTTATATATGATAATGAATAATTTCATGATAATTTCATGATAATGATAACCTGCCACCAACAGCAAAATCTGATATAGCATAATAATAGGATCGTAAAACTTTCGCATCACGGAATACCTCATCACCAAATGTATTCATCCGTGTTAGCATTATTCGTATCTCAGATGCTGTCACCCAATCCTGTAGGCTTTTTTCTCTTCCATATTATGAAAATAAACTTTTCGAGGAAAATCTATTCATAACATATCACCAATATTTTATAAGTAATATCATTAAAGTAATAAGGAATATATTATCAGGAAATTTTGAGTAAACGGAATGAAAACGGAATGGAAAGCAAACGGAATTAAAGAGATATATCACCCAGAGCTTAGTCTAGCTATTAAGATGAAGAATTTGCTTAAGTAGTAATTTCTTCTAGACAGATTCATGCTTGGCCATAACCAACTTGAACAATAATCATCCTAGATCATATATCCTAATAGCTCATCTCATTTAATTAATTAATTTAATGAAAATAATCCAATACCTGTAATACTTCACTCTCTTCAAAATTTTGACTGCTCGGCCTACCTTCCAAAGTTGAAAATGCAATATTACCACCAGTTAGCGGAGAAATATCCGAGAATTCTCGGGTACATTGTGCTACAGCTTCATTATTCGGTAAAATTGGTGCTTTTTCAGGTAATCCATACGTTGAACGACATGATCCACTTTAACACAAAAAAAAAAAAGAAAGCGATACTTTCAGTGATTTATTTATTTAATAAAAAAAATCTTTTTTAATTAAATTAAATTTTTTTTCAAAATGTGATATTAAAAAAAGAGAATTTAATTTTAATGAAAATTTTATTTTAATTTAAAATTTAATAAAAAAAATCTTTTTTAATTAAATTAAATATTTTTCGAAATGTAATATTAGAAAAAGAGAGTTTAATTTTAATGAAAATTTTATTTTAATTTAAAATTTATCAAACTTCACTCTAACATCCATATATTTTTGTTTGTTATTTTTCTAGGTTGTAGTATTATTAGTATAGATTTTATTATTTCTGATTTTCACTTGAAAGGCTTTATACCATTAAATGGTTTTATTTAGTCTTCTAAACTAATTTTGAATTTGCTGAATTAGCTTACCTGTAATACTGCCATGGAATCCAATCATCAGCCGGATGTGTTTTCTTGAAAATTACAAAACTTTCCGGTCTCGGACTAACAAATTTCAATCTCACATACGTAATATCGAATGTCTTCCCAAGACGTAACGTTAGATTAACGCTATTCGGATATTGCATACCTTCATTCATCGTCTCAGATTGCCACCAAGTTTCATTATTAGCATTATTAAAATCAGTCAAATAGGCAGGTGGATGAGCATAAGTCTAAAAAAGTTGCAATTATTTGTGATAACACTTGAAAAGTATATTTGTCTAAGTAATTAAAGTTTCAGCAAATAATTTGCAAATTTGCAAAAAGTTGATATTTGAACAAAATTTTGAGTAAAAAATAGTTGAAAGCACTTTACCTCAACTTTGCTATCGCAAATATCACAAACTTTACGTACGCCACTATGACCTGTTTGAACGCAATAACTGAAAATTTTTGTATTCTAAAAAAAAAAAACTACTACAAAAGTATTTGCGACAAAGAGATGACAAATATTCCATAGTTATCGAAAACGAGGATAATAATTATCATTATCACTATTATCAGCAATTATCATTATTATTATCACTATCATCAGCAATTATCATTATCATAATCACTATTATCAGCAATTATCATTATCGTTATCACTATTATCAGCAATTCTCATTATCATTATCACTATTATCAGCAATTATCACTATCATTATCACTATTATCAGCAATTAACATTATTATTATCACTATGAAAAATTTATTCCTTTTATTTTACCTTGATTTTACTTTTTTTTTTTTACAATCATCTCAACAATGTTGATAATTTCTCTCCAAATATTTAAATTTAAAATTTGCAATTGAAATTTAAATTTGAAACGCAGAAACTAACCTTATAGGTCCATTAAGACCACATGTATTAGTTACTTCAACCTGAAGATTGAATGCAGCATTGATGAAATCCGGAACACATCGTTGCGGGACATTCATATCATCGTAACATGGACTACTTCCTGAAAATAATACTCTATCATTTCCTACTTATCAGCAAACATTACTTATCATCGCTTAGCTACGGTAGAATCGAAACCTGGAATGTGGTGATGAGGATCAATTGATGGATTCTGCTCCGCTGGTTGTGCTATTACTGTTTCACGTAGCCAAATTAAAAAGTAAAGTAATCGGAATACTGCTAAATTTGTCCTACATGGTCGAGGATGTAATATCCTGAAAATGATATATTTATCCTATTTAATTTTTGTAAATAAAGGAGCTAATAAAACAATAATAAACACGAATGATTGTATATTTAACTTAATTTTATTAGCAAAATCATTGCATATATTATTATAACTTTACTGTTAAAAATAAATAATAATAATTTAAATTAATAAAATGATATTAATTTAAACTGAAATTTCACCTGATCATCTGTCGTTGCATTTTTGTTTTTGTTTCTGTTCTTTTTTTTCCCGTTAAATTTTACCTACCAAAATAGGTGGTAATTCAGTAAAACAATAAACTTCGTCCTATTCAGTAATTAAGTAAATATTCTTAGTATATTAATCGTTTAAGAATTTAATCATAGATTATTTTTAATATTCCGTTTCGAAAAGCGTTCAATCATCAATAGCTGAAAAATAATCATTAATATATTTGTAAATAAATAATGAGAATGCAAGTAAAAACTAAATTAAAAAAAATCAATCAATCAATATGATAAAAACAAACGGATTCATTG
>JABVXU010000903.1:0-15763 GCA_013365365.1 Cruorifilaria tuberocauda
GCTAAACTCTAAGATTACTCAATGCGTATTTAAATAGTAAAAGAGAAGAACACAGATAGAAGTAACAGAAAATTCATTTTCAGATTTGTCGTACTGATCTTCAACTGGCATTATATGAATATGAACAGTTCACGAATAAGTTATAAATAGTTTCGTTTTGATGAAATATAGAATAAAAATTTTAATGTCTTAACATTTACTTTGTAATGTCATAAATATAACAAGTTATGATTTAAGGAGTAACGAGTCGAAGACCAGAAAGATGGTGATAACATTGGTAAACTGAAATCAGTTCGGGTATTTCTGCAAAAGAATCGAATACGGATGATATTAAAACGAAAAGTGGAATTTGAATCTTTTGCAATAAATGCTTCAACGATCAATAATTGTTTTTCAAGGCTTTATCTGATGAAATCATCTGATTAAATTATTTAATTATTAAATTATTAAATTAAATTAATTATTAAAATATCCATTTATTTTTATCAGCCAAAATATCCCCCTACTACTTTATCCTTTATCGCTATCTCATTGTTAATTTCATCCTAGTCTAAAATGATAACATTTTCGCATTCTTACATTATTTCTATCTAATTAATTAGAAATATTAATTCCTCAATTAGAAATATTAGTTCCTTTTATCCCAAAGGATGGGAATAAAAGCAGATGTGTGGAAATATTCCGTCTCTATAGAATTGGGAATGCGAACGATAATTTATTGTAAAGATTTATTTGTTGAAAAATTCGTGAAATAGAATATAGCATTTCATGACATCAATAAATGAATCTTATCAGTTACTGATAACTAATAACTGATAACTAATTATAGAACCTTCTATCGTCTCCTTCGGGAGATTGTCATTTGCAAGTATCTTATCGTATTTAGTAATATAGTAGTAACAAATATTTATTAGTACATCTATTTGGTAGAAAATTCAACTTATCACTAATTGAAAAATCAAATCGGAAATAATAGCAAATACATTAATGTTCAACTGATACAATACTATTGATACTGATGATATGATCATTTTCAGGATTATATACTAAAAATGTCTTTTAACAAATTTTCATCTGATCTCATTGAAAAATGAATTTGTCTCATAAGAAATCACTTTATCATTTCAATGAAGCACCAATTCTTTCCTCTAAGATTCAAGAAATTTCTTTGCTTATCTTTGTAGCCAAACTAAAACTTCGAATATGTAACATACATATTAAATTTTATCCTATACCATTTCCTTAATTTTTATCAGGAGCAGATAATCTAATTTGATAAAGTTTTTAGGACGATAAAATTTCAGAAGCTCAAATGTGTTAGAGTTGTTTGACGATATAAAAAAAATGAGAAGATTTATAGATTTATAAGGTTCTATAATTGTCCGTAAAGAGTAAGTGTAAAACTACAAATTATATTTAATAATTAATTAAAATTGATTAAAAGTTACAAGTGTTTTCTTGTAATTTACAAATAATAAAGTAATCATTTCGCAATCTTTTTCATGCCAATTTTTCAGAAAAGATTTTTTTTTTCGTTTGATACTTTTTTGTGTTCATGCAGCTGGATCGAATACAAGAAACATTAACGCCTAATTACGACTACAGAATTTCATAAACATAAATTGATAATTAATTGAGAGAATCAGAAAAATCTTGATTTCCTAAGATTTTTACTTTATATGTTTAAGTAATACAATACACATCTATCACTACATATCCTACATTATTATATAATAAGCTAATGATTTTTAGATGAATACTTTCTTTTTGTTGAACTTTAAAATATTCTCGGACTCATAGTGTGTTCAGCATGAAATAGTTTTTTTGCAGTTTGCTTTGTTTTCAGATATCTGATTAGCTTTTCAGCAATCGAAAGAAGCTGAGATTAGTTTACTCCACTTGTAGTTGTTAAAATTCATCGTCAAATAACCTTAGGAGAGATCAGTATACATAAGATGATCTGAAATCACTTGTATCACTGAAATCACGTGTAGCTTATTCGTTTTTTTGTTTTTTGATGATTTATAATAACTGCACTTTTCGCCATATCAAGTACGGTTGGGAACAATTAGGCTGAGCTAATCAATTAAGATAATCTAAAATCACATGGATGGATCATCAATACACGCCCAGTATAGAAGGATGATATCCAGGAAAATTTCCCATGTTTCTGATGGAAACAACAATGAACAAAACAAAGGTAAAACTATCTTCCCCCAATATGTCAGCAAAACAGGAAGAAATCTGTATTCAACATTCAACACGTAAGCAACTATTAATATTTAAAAAAAGTAATAAAATTTATATCAAAGGAAACGAATACATAAATATTTGATAATTAATTTAGGCCAATGCTTAAACAAGATAAGCAATTTAACAAAAAGTTAATTAGCTTATTAATTATCTAATTAGAAACTTAATTTGTCAATTCTACTTACATCGATAACTTTACAAATCTGAAAAAGTTGACTACTAGAATTACAATCACAAAAGAATAAAAGACCTGTTTCAAGCTCTAACAGTTAAATACTGAGGTTATGGCATTGCTTTAATCCTTGCCGTTTGTTCTTCAAGCTCTTTCGCAATTTCGGGAGGAAGATCTGAGCCAACCTGAAAAGGAAATAAATTCCATATCAGTGAAACCACGGAAACATGCATTAATTCAAATTACACAACATCATCCGAAAAAAACCAAAAATGAGAACCTGTTGTTCAAAGAAATGTTTGGTTTCTTCCATATCCTCTATCCAGTATTTTTTCGGCAAAGACATCAATTCAGCCCAATTAATATTTGGGAGACCATTGAGATTAATCGAACCTAAATTACTCATTCTTATTCTTGAATGAAATTACTTTACATAAATTATAATCAATGCTTACAAACGACACTTATCATTTTTCATTTATGCACTTTTTTCCTAAACTCATTACCTTCATTTGGTAAATAACCAATTGGTGACTCCACAGCGATACTATCATCACCATCGCATCGTCTTAGAATCCAGTCCAAGACACGAATGTTATCACCGAAACCTGGCCACAGAAATTTGCCATCAGCAGTTGTACGGAACCAATTGACGTGGAAAATTTTCGGTACCTTTGATAAATTTCAAGATAAATATATTTCTCTTTGCAATGCTTTGGAATATTTCATTCTTTGAACAGTTGACAGTAATGTATTAAATGATAAACAGTTATTATTATAACAATACATATTCGTAGTGACTTGAAACAAATAATAAACCTGAAAAGGAATACGGAAGAAAACTTTAATACACCTTATGTGGTGGTTGTCCAAGTTTCATCCAGTGTCTCATATATCTTCCAAAATTATAACCCATGAATGGTCGCATAGCCATTGGATCATGCATAATTTGTTTGCCTAAATTAGTAGTAATAATTCAAAGTTATCTAGTAATAAAAAGCTCCTGATAAATAAGTTATCGGAAGTATTTTTCAATTATCAACGATTGCAATCCAATCATTTCGATAAATGCAAGTTGCAGATAGATGGGCCAAGAATTAATTAAATTAATTTAAAATATTATTACATACCGGAGAATTCAGCAGCTGCAGTTGCTTCTGATTTCACGCATGCGCCCACAAAGATGCCATGAATCCAACTACGTGACTCAAATACAAGCGGTACACCTTCAGGTCTTAAAGGAATACTTTTACATATTTAACAAATTACTAGAATTTATAGTGAACTTTGACAACATTTACAAAATTAAATTTTACCTCTTCCTTTCCAACTATTTCAGTCTTCAACTTATTTTAATTTTCTCTCTTTATCTCTTGTGGTTAATGAAGTGTGGGAAATATTCCGGCTGTTTGTGCAGAAACTATTAATTAATATTAAAGAAAATTTTAATCACTGAAACCTTCGGCCTCCAAAAATGATTGCATCAATTGGCACACCCTCAGGCTTCTCCCAGTCTGGATGAATGATTGGGCATTGACGTGCAGGTGCAGTAAAACGTGAATTTGGATGAGATGATTTTGTTGAATCACCAAGATGCCATGGTTTTCCTAGCCAATCAATCATGTCGACTTTCTAAACATTTACACTTTCATTAGAATCCTTTATAAAAGTAAGTGGAATGAGGAAGAAAACCAGCTGACTGTAAGTATAAAGAAAAAACTAAAAGGCCATCATAAAAAAATAAATTATTTCACTCAAATTAACTTGAGTAAAACTTACCGGATTTTTAAGCTCATTTTCAAGTCCCTCCCAGAAATATTCACCATCAGCAGTTTCAGCAACATTTGTAAAAATCGAATTTTCCTGAAAACTCTCCATTGCCATAGGATTTGTTTTATGTGACGTTCCAGGTGCTACACCAAAGAAACCAGCTTCGGGATTTATAGCATACAAACGATCATCAGCGCCAAATTTCATCCAGGCAATATCATCACCTAAAAGTGATCGTTAATTAATTATTATATGATCACCGATGAAAAGAATATATCACTGATTATCACCGATAACCATCACATATTCTTTTGAATGGATATCAATATTTAGTTGAAACTTACCCACAACGCGTACTTTCCATCCAGGAACAGCTGGTTCAAGCATTGCTAAGTTTGTTTTACCGCAAGCAGATGGAAATGCTGCACAAACAAAGCGCTCTTTTCCCTGCGGACTTGTGATACCCATAATCTATAAATTTAATTATGACGTCTTTTCTCGTTTTTAAAAAATGTAACCTTATTGAATTGAAAGATGAGATATAATTTGAGAGGGTGAGAAAAAGTGATGGATGAATTTGAATTAATCTAAAAACAGGAAAAGTAATGCTAACATACCAACATATGCTCAGCCATCCAACCTTCATCATAACCAATATTCATGGCAATTCGAAGAGCAAAACACTTTTTGCCCAAAAGTGAATTACCACCATATCCGGAACCAAATGACCAAATTTCACGTTGAGCTGGACGATGAGCAATGATTGTTTTTTCCGGATTGCATGGCCAATTACTAATAACTTTAGCTGAAATTTGTTCGTAATATCAAATCAGTAGTAACTATATCATAATTTATAAATTCGATTGATGCAATTTTCAAAATAGTTGATTGATAAGTATAAAAAAATTTACTGAGAACAGGACGTGGCTGTCCTACTGAATGAATGCAACGAACGAATTCTCCGCCTGATTTCTGCAATTCATTCAAGACCGGTGCGCCCATTCGAGTCATAATTTTCATACACAATACAACGTATCTGAAAGAGAATAACGATGAAAAAGTTTACAAACAAAATTAATTTTATTGCTTTATGTGAAATTAATTAATTAATGTGAAAATTCAGAGAATCAAGAAGAATTCCTTACACTGAATCAGTCAATTCAATTCCAATTTTAGAAAGTGGACCACCAACTGGACCCATTGAAAATGGTATAACATACATCGTACGACCTGAAAAATACAAAACGTTTCACTCATTTACTCGTTTACTTATTTTACTAACTATAAGTTGGATAAATAAAAACATGGAAATTAATGAAACACTTTTCACACCTGTCATGCAACCTGGAAAGCGATCATCTAACTCATTGCCAAACTGTTCTGGTGACATCCATTGACCCATAATTGGTTTTACTCCTTCTGGTGTATGACAAACCGAATCGTATTTTTCAGGAGTAATCATCCATGTCTTCGATTCAACACGAGCTACATCACGTGGATCGGTACGACACAAGTAATTGTTCTTGTATGCTTTCAATGGTGTTAAAACACCCGCTTCTACGCATTCTCCAATCAATTCTTTGTACTCTGTTTCGGAACCATCACAAATATAAATCGCACGTGGTTTTACCAGATCAGCTTTTTCCGCAACAAACAATTGAACTTTTTGCGGTAAATTTTCAAAATGGCCTTTGATGATAGGTATATTATTGATTTGTTGAGTGACCATTTCAGTGATTTGCTAGAAACAAAAAAAAACAAACAATGATAGCTTTTGCTGGAAGAAAAAAAAACTGAAACAGGCTGAATGTTCCCTTTGTTTCTTCTTCCTCGCCTTGAATTTGAAAGAAAAAACGAATGTGCATAATTTTTAGAGTGCCAAAAAAAAGTACCATTTTTGATGGATCGTTGAGTGGAGCAAGTGAACGAGATGGCATGTTTTTCCTATAAAGTACACTTTTAGAAGTTAAAAAAACACGAAAAGTTTACTCGAGAAAAGCTCAAAGAGCATATATCAGAAAATGATTGCCACGAATTTATCACTCATTCATTAATCAAATTGTTTATTCATTCAATCACGTCATGATGTAAAGTTTCTCCTCCTTCAGCTTAATACTTTACTTTCCCGATGATAAAATGATTAATTGAACTCAATAATACTCTATGTTAAGATTACTTCAACCAATCCATAACAACGAAGTTTTACAATATTTCCTTATATGTCACATAACATTCCTATGATGACAATTATCACCTTGATTTCTTATGCATTCCTTCTTCCCAATTTTTAATTTAATTTAAAAATGAAACAGATCATAAATTATCAAAAAATTAACAATCATAAATCAAACTCATAATAAATTCACTGATTCACGTATTACGTATTCACGTATATGCGTTTATCAATAACAGTACCTATAAATAAAAAAAAAACTATTTATTAATAATCTGCGTAACTTTAAAAATCTTAGTAGAAAGAAAAAAGTGTTTATATGAGAAAACTAAATTACGTTCAGTGAAAAGGAAACACGTAACTTTACGCTCTTTCAAGCTTCATTCTCGTCGTGACCTATTGAACTCACAAAATGAAAAGTAAGTAATATGACTGCTGCCTTACATATAAATAAACTTGTAAATTTCCTTCACACTACCCTTTCGCTCCTATAACTCGTGCTTTTCAGTTTAATCGATATGTAATGGCTATTTATCATACGTACGCAGTGTGCATGCATACATGCACTACGCATGCTTCAAGTTCAATATGTTTTTTTAATGTGTATTCATTTCCATGCTTACTTATAACAATACAAAAGCATTCGTAAAATACGCTTACTATTACGACTTATAGTCACGTGTATGCGCAGGACGCATACATCTCATGGTGGATTCCCAATCTTACTCTTCTCGAGTTCTCCCGTTAATTGATATTTCCCGTTATTTGGAGAGTTCAGCAGAAGTACCACAGAATTCAAATATATCATCTAACATACAAATTCCTCCCGATAATTCCCTGTCCATCAAGATGTTTTTCCGCCCGCAATTATGGACAAACTTCCTTCACCCATAATTTCTAGAGTGTAAAAAATGTGGAAGAACGCATTCACTCTCATCACGTTAGCCAGGTTGGATAGATGAAAAAATAAAGAGAGGGAGAGAGAGAGAGAGAGAGAGGGAGGGAAAAGAAAGGAAGAAATCGGATAGAGATGTTAAATTGAAGAAATGTAAACAAGCATATTGATTGCTGCATTCCAGTTTTCGTCCATTTCTATCACTACGACATTTATCAATGATAAAGAATTTCCCGAGTATTAAGATGAAAGGAAAATTTGACAATTGGATTAATTGAAGAGATAACAATAGGAGAATTAGAAGGAAAAAAAATCCTTTTTCTTCCCGGTATTACTCGGGACAAACAATTTTTTCTTTTCATCTTTCTTCTCCTGGCTAATCGCATTGATATGTTAATTGCATTTATAACTTAAGCATAGAAATATTTTACTTATAACTAAATTACACATATAACTATTTAACTTATTTTATAGTTTAAGCTGATAGAAATATATCGAGTATCCGTGTAAAATGAACTGATCTGATAATACATTAAATATAACAAAAGTTTTTGAACGAATGAGTAAAAAAGAGAAGGAAGAAGTGTTGTTTGGATTAGTATAATAGTTGCACTTCGATGTTTTCTCTTTCTTTCTAGGCGTTTTTTCTTCTTCAATTTGATTCGACCAGAGGTTTGCCTCTCGAAACTTTCGAAAATTATTGACAGTTAGAGCAAGAAGCAGCTGCTGTTCACATCAATGACAATTACTTACGTTATTTCGATGTATGAAAGAATGCAATAATTCTTTTATACACCGAAATAACGTACGTATAATAACATATCACAGGTAAATAATATTCGTTCAAAATATTTTAAAAGGCAAATTATTCAATTTCGCAAAGTTTTCTCGAAAAATTAAAGAAAATTCGAAATTTGTGTATTTCATTTGTATGTATTACATATATAATTTATATGTATTACTACTGCTAAGGTTAACAGTTTTGAAATGATAAGTATTCCGGACTGCTAAGGTTAACAGTTTTGAAATGATAAGTATTCCGGCGAATACGAAAAAAAAATTGTCAGTTATCAGTATAGTTGAATGGGATGACAGTGAACTAAAGATTGATAGAGGACAAGATTATATCATATCGTGATAAAAAAGATATCAGAATAGAAGTTTGGATGTGTGTATATTTGTCTGAATGCCTTTCTTTAAAATTTAAATTAAGGCTTTCAGTGCTGCAATCGATCAAAGATTAAAGAGCTACATGAATGTAATTCTTATAAGTTTGTTTATTTGCAAAGAGTACTGAAATATGCTTTTCGTACGTATCGTAGTAAGCTTAACGAATTTGAATTTCAAAAGTTCATAAAGAAGAATATAAATAACGAAGAAGACATCGAATGAAGCAGTAGTCTTATCAGTGCTTAACAAATACGAGATTATATTGCCGTTTGGAACATAGCGTTATCATTGCTGATAAGGAAATGAATGGATAGAGAGTTTGAATCTACGAAGAATCGATAGATATCAATATGAAACGACCTGAATTCCAATCAACTTTCTTTGATTAACGAACTTATTCTTGCTTTGTTGAAGTAAATCGATTAATGTATTCTTGTTCGAGAATTCAGAATTCAGAACAAAACTTGAAAGAGACTAACATTTATTGAATTTTGATTGATATATAAGTAAAAGTTAAGCGTAAAAAATCATAATCCTGAACATTTTAATAACTTTAACAAATAATTGATAGATGAAAATGGTAAAAATGTTTTGATGAAGAAAAAGAAGAATGAGGGTAAGGTTGGGAAATGAAGAGATGAGAGTAATTCAATTCAATGTACTTCACTTTCAGTGAATAGGATGAGATGAGGTAAGTTCAGTAAAATGATCGCAAACAAAAGAGCGATGAGAAAGTTGGAAGAGAAAAGGCGTTAGAATGACGCAAGAAGCACTGATAATACTAAATGAGAGAACTACGAACTAGTCTTTCTCTTAACACTACTCATGATAATAGTATAGAGTGTTCCCGATGATATCACTCTCGGGTAATTCAAGAATTCGAAAGAGATTCAACCGGAAGCGAAAGAGAGAAAGAGAGAGAAAAAGAGAGTTATAGATAAAATGGAGATTTTTGTCCTTCAATAATTTGCGAAATCAAATTCGTAAAATTTCATCAATAATTTACAGTTAATGAAAACGAGGAACAGTTCGGGAAAAGTTTCTTAAGAAGGCACATTTATCTCGAATTACGAATTTATTTTTAAATTGTCCAAATGTTATATTCTTTCGTTCTCAGTAATATCTTACTCATGTAATTTGTAAGACTTTTGAAATTGCAATGATCTTGACAATTTCATTAAGTTTCACTAGACTGCTATAAAACGAATGTAGGATAAAAAGGAACGATTATAACTGTGGAAAAAAAAGAATTCAATTCATCAAAGTGAAATATTGAAAGTGAATGGAAGTAAAATAAATGATAAAACAAAGTAAAATAAAGTCATCATCGAAATCACTGCTTTTTCCAACAAATTTTAATCATTAAATTGCAACAGTGAATTCATTTCAATTCAGTTTTAAACCTTCGAGCTTCATCAGAACTTATTAGTAACAGATACCTTTCAGGTCATTTCAGTATTTTGTCTTTGTGAAACTTTTCTCTGACTTCTCTCTGTCACTACCAATCTCTATTTTAATTTTTCCAGTTGAGGAAACTGAATTTTTGCAATATTTATTTTAAAATTTCAACTGATGCAAACTTTAGATTAATTGAGGAAATTAGAAAATTTGTTAAGGAAAAATATTTCTAATTTAAAGGGGAAATCTTTAATTTAAATGAAATAAAAAAAGTGATTGGACAAACAAAAATATTTTCATTCGATTATTTTTAGCAATGTATATAAGGAATGTCTTTTCAGTAGGTTCAGGTTCAGGTTTCTGTTATTGTTTATAACCTGAAATTAATTTATCGTGCGTCAACTATTGCGTATTTTTCAAAGAGGCTTAACTTTTTAATGAATTCTGATACATATATGGGATCATTCTATGAATTTTATGGCACAACAGCAAAGTTTTATATTTGCACTTAATTTGTAATAAATTTCAAACTTTGGTATCGGAAGCAAAACAACTTCAACGCTTTAGTTTTAAATTCGATAATATCTTATTCTAATTTCCAGTAATTTTAGAAAACTATTGAAAGACAATTAGGAAATGTCTCTTAACAAATTCACATTTTGATTTTTATCATTTATAATTTATGCAGCTTCAAAGTTTCACTTGAAATGAATAATATATGAATGATAGAACATAGCTGCAAAGATCTTTCCTTCTTTGTTAAATAGAATGAAACGTTGTGACAGTTTAAGAAGTTAATATTTGTTAACTGATAATTGGCAAATAAATCATTGAAGGTCTCGTCGAAAACCAATATACTTTTTAATAAATCATTAAAGTAATTGAAGTACTTTTGCATTACAATCATGACAGCGAACTGATAACCTATCTTTTAGATACTGTATTTTCATTTCCTAGAAATAAATTTTATATTAAGTGGACAGAATTTATCAAGGAAGAACTACCAAATGAACTTTCAAATTTATTCAGAGACAAATTCTAATTTAATTAGCATTCATGCCAAGAATTGGGAAGGGAATGTAATGCTTTAAGAAATGCAATAAACCTTTCAACCAGTAAATTAGTTTACCGTTTGCAGGTTTCGAGCATTCATACCTGTTAATCAATGAGATCAATTAGATCAAAATATGCTACTATGCAACAGATTATTACCTACTCTTTCGCATAGGTAACAATTTTCCAATTAATTTTTCTTGAAACTTTTCAAAGAAATCAAATTTTTGAACTTGAAATATTCCGATTTCTACAGTTTTCAGTAAAAAAAGAAAAACTGTCTTGGAGATGAGATAGTTAAGTGATAATTTTGAATTGCATATCAGATTCACTGATATTGCAGAGATAGTTATGACTTTCATTTTCATTTACATTAAGTTGTAATTTTTAATGAGATCAGCAAAACTTTATCAATTGTTATTATGAGAGTGTTATCACTAGAACATGACGTCATGTATGCTTCATACAAAATATTTTATTCTTTCATGCAAATGATCAAAGAGCAGAAATTACCGCCTATTTCCTTGGATTTCTATTATATTTTATAAGCATTTTAGTTTGATAAGAATACTGACATAGATAAAGCAATTGATTAATAAATGAATATTGATGAGAGTACTGTAGCAAATAATGTTAATTTTTATGAACTCCAATAAAAGCCATTTTTATGACCCAAAAAGGAATTTAAGTTTTATGAATAAGAAATTAATCTTACCAGTGTTCACAAAAAAAGTCATTAAATTCGAAGGAAAACAATTATATGAAATATATTACCTAAATAGATGCTCTGATATTTTAATTACTTAGATTTATGAGTGTATTCGAATAATTAAATTAGCTTATGAGAAGCAAATATTTCTCAAATATCTCTTCAAAAATTATTTATTTTCTTTGATTTGTAGTAGCAAACGTCTCATTATATTCTGAATATTTCATATTTCATGTGTCATTTGTTATAAGCTTTTTCTTGATACTTTTCCTTATTTTATTTTGATATAAATCAGATTTGTAGGTAAGCGCTAACAAGACGTATTGTTATGGTTACAGAACATACGTCATGATGATAACGTATCCTAAAACGGAATTTCGAGTTTTGATATGTAATGAAAACTCTTTTGTACATCTGATATTCATTTTATCATCAAAACTTTGAATAATTAGATACTAAAATTTGCACTTTGAAATAGGCAGGTTCCATTCTTTCATAGTTAGTTCTTTTAATTTCAATCGATTTACTTACTACCTAAATACGCGACTTATTTACATAGGACTACAACTCCTTTTGTAATTTTAGGCCTATTCAATTGATTATTTCAACATTTTTATGCAGAATAAAATTTCTTATTGATTATTTAACAAATCAGTAATTACAATATGTCAATGTGATTTTTCATTCATTTCAAGTCAAGTTCCATTAAAAAAAAGCAAGATATTGATAACAATCTGATCTAACTTTAAAGCCGATTATTTCTTTGAACTCATTCAATTCGACAAAGCTCAAAGTTTAGATAAAGGATTCTCCTTGATCAATTCAAGAATCGGTTCAATGACTGATGAATTATGATAAGTTCCATTATTCCAATTAGCTTACATTGAATGTTGCATCATTCAGAATGAGGATAAATGCATAAACGCATGTCTAACCAGGTAAACATTCCAGAAATCAATACTGGAATACTGAAATTAGAATTGATAGGTATGAAGAATAGCCTAATATTTATGATTATGAATAAGTGCTAATATTAAACACCACTGATATTAATGGGAGATATCAAATCACTCAGCCATGGAAAGAGACAAAGAGCTTAAGCCTAATGATTATTCGAATGTCTATGCTTTTAAGGAAGGGATTGTTTGATGTAGCATAATCGAATGCATGTTTAATGGAAAGGTTTATTCGGCCTGATATTATACCATGTTTAACACAGTTACCCCATAATACATCTGATGAGCCTAGAAGACTAGTCGATTTTAGGGCTTAAATTACAGCAGAATACGTTTTCTTCAAGTTTCATGATGGACAATTATTCATTTTGTGCATGAAATGAATGGAGGAAAGTCACCTCATCGGTTATAGTGAAGATTGATCTTCAATAAAAACATATAATAGATAAAGCCATCAGTGATGATCAGTGATCATGTAATCTGTTGAAGATGAAGCAGATTGGTAAAAAGTTATTTGACGTCAATCATTTACCGTATTCCTTAGACTAGTAAATTGAGATATTAAATTAAATGATATCATTAGGGATATTTGAAACAAAAGATTCCATGAATAGAACTACACTTAGATTATATAAGTATTATAACGTCATGAAATTATTTCGGATTTCTCATAGTACCAAGTGAAGAAAATTAGAGCTACAAAAAGAAATAATTTAGAGTTTTCTAGTGAAAAGTGTTTTGTTTGATGAATATTTCTAGGCATCTTTTGTCTACTAAACGAGCATGTGATAGATCTGTGGGAATAACAATCAATTTACCTTCTATTTGAGGTCTTGATATAAGTAATGAACTGAATTAACTTGAATCTCGAATTAATCGCAACCAATATCACTGACAATGTTTACACCAGTGATCATTAATTTCCGTGCTTGATTAATTCTGTTTTATTGAATTGACTTTCTGTTTTGTAAGTTTTTCTCCTTGTTAATTAATTTCTTGACATCGACGAATTAGAAGCACTATGATCTTCATCATTAATTTCGCATAAAAAATGATTGCCTGTTTACTATTTACTTAGCGATTAATGCTCAGCTCGAAAAGAACATATTCCATTATAAATTTACTACTTTGAGATAAAACAATAGTTGCAATAGTCTTAACTAGTACTTCAACTAACAGTCCCAAATTATTCCCCCAGATCAACGGGAAAAGCAAGAACGACTAAGTAATCATTCCTGATAACTGCATTGCAACGTCAAGAAGAAAAAACAAACTTTCGCCGCAAACTTATGTTATGCAATATTATCTATCAAAAAGAATTTCATAAAAATGAGTTCGGTTATTACAGTATAAAAATTATACAATGTATATCCTTCTTCCGTACATTTGGAATTTTTAAAAATCATGGCAATCGAAGCAGAAAGCAACTCCGCTTTTGCAAACAATTATTTTGTGTGCAAGTGAACAGAATAAAATTATTAAAGATAAGATTTAAATACTTTAGGAAATAAATTATTCAATTTATTAGCCGGTTGATATCATGTTTCTGTACCATTTCTTCATGTCAAAAAAAGATAATATTGAAATTACTAAAATTAGGATTGTTAGAGAAAATAATTAAAAACTAAGCTTATAAATCGATGGATGCAATTTCCGAAATAGTTAGTTATTTTCGTTATTTAATGCATTTATATATAAAATTCATAAGTTCGTTTATGGAATATTTGATTACTTTGTATCGCACGCTATGTTCATTAATTAAATGAATTGTGTCAAATAATGAATTTGCATTTTTTTTAAAATGAAATAAATTGTAATGCGAAGTTATCGAAGTCATCGACAATCTTATCAAATGTCTTATCAATGTTTAAGAAGCGAAAAATTATCCTAGTTTTTCTCACTTTATCTTTCTCAATTTCATTCTCGCTCTTTTCGTTTTCTTATTTCATACTGTAAAAAGAATCAATCAGATCACGGTAATGATACAGTTGCTGATTTTTTTTGTTCGGACAAGCTTAGTGTAGTAGCTGAATAGTCATGAAGATTCATTCTTTGCTTTCGTTAAGACAATAATTAGATGAGTCACAAGTAAAGTCAGATTATTATTTGTGTTGAATACTTTCCATATAGTTGCCGATAAGACTTAGAGTAATATTAACTACACCGAACTGAGGTCCATCATTTGAAATATTTTTAGAAACAAAAAGCTATTCAATAGATAGAAATCTTATCATATCCTATAAATACACTGGGAATTAACTGGGCAAAAGATTAGTTTAACATCTGAATAATTTAGCATAAACAAAAGATATATTTAGCTTATATTCTTTATAAAGACACAAAAAGCGATTTGCATTATGTTTTATTTCATTTATTTTCTCAATCTCATATTGCTTTCATTATTTTTATTGCTTCACCTTTTGCCCGGTGATATGACATTATGTTTATAATCATGTACTTTTCTGCTCTCTGTACATTAAGCGCTTTTCACTCCCTTAAATAAACCAGTTAAACTTGGATCAGTTTTTTTCATCTAAATAGATAAACTTCTATACTCACCTGATACTTCTCAAAAAATTCATTTGGAATAAAGCTGGAAAATTACCCGAGCTTTTGCTTCATTTTCCTCAATTCTCTCTTCACTTTCATTCTTCTGTTTTCTTATTGAATACTGTAAAGGGATATGGTAAATTACGGTATAATACTTCTGCTACAGATTTTTGATTTTTATTGGGAGAGTTTGGTACCGAACAGTTCTGAAGATTCATTCTCTGGCGAATTTTCTTCTTGACATTACAAGACAATAATCAGAAAATGTCACGAGTAGAAAAAGGTTAATTGGTGGTATTCTTTACTGTATTAAAAACCGTTCATAATACTGTCAGAAATCTTTACGACATAAATTTTTATAATATAATTTAATTATTTTAATAGATTTGTTAATTATTTTGAGTATTTATCAAAGAAAAAATAATTAATGAACTAATTAAATGATTACAAAATGCTAAAATCATTAGCTCTCATCGTTTTAAAATAAGATTTGCTTCAGTGTCAAATGACTGCAAATATTATTCACTTAGTTGTGTTTGTTTAGAAGGAATATAAATAGGGCGCTTCAATATTACTAATCATATCTTACTCCATTATCATCATTATTTTTACTTTTATTAATGAGTACTAAATTAAAACAATAAATAATTTTTGAAGAGATATT
>JABVXU010000904.1:0-15741 GCA_013365365.1 Cruorifilaria tuberocauda
ATTTGGTTTTTTCGATGCAGGAGTTGAAACCAATTCTGGTTCAAATTCTTCGTCATCAGGCTTGGCAGATGGCTTCTCAAGTTCTGTCCTTGGTTTGCTTTTCGGTTTCGGCAATGGAATAGTTGCATCTGCTTCAGGTTCCGGACTACCTTCTGCAGGCTTCGCCTTTAAGGGTGTCTTAGATTTTGCACCTTCTGGATCTTTCAACTTGAGATTTGGTTTTTTCGATGTAGGAGCTGAAACCAACTCCGGTTCAATCTCATTATCACTTTCTTCTGGCTCTTTTTTAGTTCCTGATTTTTTAGTAACAGGTGTTTTTGGGCTGCTCTCTGATAACCTTTCTGGTTTCGGTTTTTTAGTAATTGGTGATGAAGTCTTTTCTGGTTCCTCAACTTTTTCTGGCTCCTTAAACCGAATATCGTGATTTGGCTTTGGAGATTTTTCAGAAACCGAAACTTCTTCGGGCTCTAATTCCTCCTCATCTTCAAAATCAGTGTCCTCCACCTCCTCCTCCTCCTGAAAGTTACTAGTTTCATAGTTTAAACTTATGAGAATTTTACCGGAAACATTTAAATTTGAATTCTCTGTTTGCAGTAATTATGGATAAAAAGATATCAGTATTTTATTTTAAAATTTTTGAATAATTCTGAAAACAGATCATCAATTCAACGATAGTAATCGATAGAGAAAATTTTGAGATCACTTACTGATTAACGAAAGATAATTAAGTTAAAATGATGATTAAAACGAAATGACGTAAAATGACGTAAAATAAAAAAGCCATAAGAATGATTCAAATGAAATGACGTTAAATTATTGAAATAAAATGACGTGAAATGATTTTTTCACACTATTTTCATGTACTAAAAACAGATTTATTTTCAATTTAAGAAAAAAAAAACTTTTACAAATTCATATATTCAATTTATTTCGAAATAAGTTGCAGCAAAAATGAAATAGAGTTAATGCATTGTAAATATGTTTATGCTTTCAAATATCGCAAGCTTACACTATTTGCACTCATTGTTTACAATAATTTACCACTTTGCTATATCATATGAAGGAATATATTTAGAAACATATATCAAACTATTAATAACTTGTACTTTTAAAATCTAAAATTTAATAAGTAATATATGAAATAAATAAGTCATCGAAATTAGAATTAAATTCTTAATGGAAAGATATAACTGTAAAGCTATTCCTACTTAGAATCTATTTCTATATATCTAGTATCCTTCCCGTATACCAAATTACAAAAATAAATTAATATTTCGAAAATAGAAACAGGTTTTCCAAACCTTTACCATACTGAAACTTTCTCTTCCTTAAGTAGTTAATGGATAATTTATATCAATTTGTTGATTAAATTCACCAAAATTCATACGAGGAAAATTGTTTTGTTTTCTAATTTCAAAAATAAACAAGAAAAATTTAACTTAAAAGAAAAAAAAAGGTATGAAACCTCATCATCATCACAAGTTGCATCACCATTAGGAGTTGATCGATTTCTCTCAGGTAGGTCTGGATGATTACGAGAAGGAATATCAGATGATTGATCAGTTTTTGAAAGTTGTGGTTTCAGCTTCTCTTCCGGTTTAGAAACAAGTTCACACTCCATTTCTTCCTCCTCATCTTCATCTTCCTCCTCATCTTCATCCTCATCTTCATCTTCAATCTCCACATCCGATAATTCTACCTTAAAAGTTACTCTATTTATTTAAATATTTCAATATTCACTTATCAATGTCAGTTATCAAATATTCATATCAATGATAATTTAAATATATATTAAGTTCGAAAATGAAATAATATTATCTTTATGAATACTATTTGAATCTTACTCTACTTAACATCTATAAAAAAGTAATATTAAAATGAATTTAGAGTAAGAGTGAAATTAAAGTTTGTAACCAATGAAATTATTAAATTTAAACAATTTATTTATTTTATTCACACCAAAATTATTTAATATCAATAATACGAATTCTATAACTTAACTTTTTCAATGATAACTTGAAGCTTTTCTTAACTTAAATAATTAATTACTTACTAATTTAAAATTTATGAATGAAACTAAAAAAGGAATAGAATAAATTAATGAAATAGTAAAAAAAACAAACCTCTTCGTCGTCGCTTCCAGTCATTGATAACAGAATGTTTGGTTGATTTTATCCTCTTCTCATATCAGGATTATCATCTCTTCACCACTCCGATGGAACACAACACTTTACAGCAGCTCTTATCACTGAAGCATTGCTAAGCTAGCTAGCTAACAACCACAACATTGATCCTCACCCTCTAGCAGCTAACAATACCTTTTCCCTCATCTCTACTCTCTTCTATTCTCCTCTGAACTTTACAAAATTTTGCCGTAACTCGGAATTTCTTCCAATTCATACATTCATATCACATCTGCTATCATTCCTTATCATATTGTTCGTCTAATCAATCATTCCTTTCAGTATCACCATAATTGAATAACTCAAATTGTTATCATTAGCAAGTGATCATGTTATCATTGAGAAAATTTACTTACATTCACAACACCTTCCTATCATTCATTCTATTATCATATTACTCATCTAATCAGTTCTATTATCACCGCACTTGATTACATCAAATAGTTCGTTTCTATTATCATATTGTTCGTTTTTCAGCTAATCAGTCATTCTCCCTATTATCACCATACTTGCTTACGTCAAATAATTCATCAAACTGTTATCATTATCAAGTGATAAGAATATTCGATCATTTCAACTTGTTTATTTTCATTCTTTCGTCATCGTCGAAATTTAAAACTGTTCAAAAGTGCAAGAGGAGAAAAAAAATAGAACGTTAAGTTATTTGTTTGAAAAAAAAAAACACCAAACCGATCAAATAAACTAATATCAAAAATTATTCTTCATTGATTTTTCAGAAACAAAACATATTTACTGCTTACAACTATTAGTTTAGATAATGTTGGAAAAATTGAAATTACATCGAACGGAAAATTTTAGTTTAAAATATCGCATTTTGAAATGAACTAATTAGATTGATATTAATTAATTAGTTAATTAATTGGAATATTATCACTATCAGTTTAATTAGAATATTATCAGAAATGATTAAAAAAAAGAGGAAAAGATAAAATTCTGAAAAAAAATCACGACGTTATCATGACGTATTCTACGTTTATATCACATTTAGAGTTATTTTGATCTTTCAAATTTGGTATTTGATAGCATTTTAGAATATTTTATTCCCATCAATAATTCCGAAGTATTTGCAACTTCTCATTTTTCCCGTACCTTATTTGATCTGAATTAATTATTAATTAAAGCTTTGTTATTGGCTTTTTTCGAGAATTTCGGGAATATTTAATTTAATTAAATAAATGATCGTTATCATCGTTATCAGTATAGATTCCACAAATTGATGAAATATTATGCTGTAATTACCAGTAAGTACTCAATACTTTCAGTACAAGTTCAATATAAATTTTATTTTTTGCAATTTGCGCTTAATCAATCAAACTTGAAAGTTGCATTTTTCATACTCTTTTTTCCTTTAAAACAATTTTTCACTCTTGTAAATTTTCCTAATCCTGTATATTATTTATCTAAAATTCAAGAAACTCTTATGACCTTTGACCCTTTTTTCCGTTTCTTCATAATTATTTCTCCAAAAAAAAAAAAGTTCACTTTCGCTAGCATAAATTTATTAGAATTTAATTAGAATAAATTTAATCTACTATGAAAAGTTGAAATATTATAGTTTTCAGGGAAGTAAAGAAATTTCAATAATATTCATATTCTGACAAAACATAGAATTCAATTCAAAAACTTTGCTAATGCGTTAGATTTATGTTTTGAACAGTATTGCATAAAAGTATTAGGTGAAAAGATAATTTCATATCAACTTCATATCTAAAACAACTGAGAAAATATTTTAAAAAATGAGTTTGTTGAATTTTTGCTAAATTAATACTAAAAAGATCGGAAGAAGAATAAAGAGATTAAACATAACAAAGAAGTGATCAGGAAAGAATCCGGAATGATGAGTTTATCCGTCCGGAATAAATCTGAATTACACATCGCAATTGTTATTAATAATTTAACTTAATAACTTAACCTAATTTAACCTTACAATAATTTAATATGCAATTAATTTCTTTTGTTCTTTCAATTAGGTATTTTTCTAAATCTATTTTTTTTCTTATTTATCAAGCTAATATTTGCATTTGCTCATTAAATAAATATCTGTTATTTACTTATTAAGCAAACATTTATCGTTTATTGATTAAACAAATGTTTGTTATTTATTTGTTAAACAAATATTTGCCATGTATACATTAAGCAAATATTTGTCATTTAATTCTGTTCTCGTCTATTAAGCATCTATTAATATGAATTAGGTAATTTTCTTCTTCTCATTGATTAAACAAAAGTAAATAAATCAAGTTAAACTTGCAATTTTCATCTGTTACAAGAAATATTTATTGCAAAATTTTTAATTTCTCAAATTTTTATTCATTCATTCTACTTTTTGTTCACTCATTCTCTCAAATTAAATTAATATATTAACTTTTAGATCGTTAACTTTATAGTAATTAGCTAATTTCCTCGATTTATGTATGAGTAATTAACTAAAAGTAATTAACTAAGTAAGACTTATCATCGAATTTCAGATATCTCTGATATTATATAAGTTCAGAATAAATACAATGTAATAAACTATTGTGATAAGAACAATGAAAGTATATTGATACCTTTCCTCCATTTAATTTCACTCATTTTAAATTCTGATTTGAATCATTCTAAAAAAGTTTGCATAACATGTGGATCAGATGTTGTGATTTGCATAAAGATAAATAAATCATAGTGATTTTCAAAGATATTGAATTGTTCTTCCAAAATTACGAAAACAAATACATTAATAATTTACCTTTTCTCAATTAATTTTATCAGTTAATTCATTTCCTATCGATATTACTAATAGATCAATCAATAATGATTCGAAGACAAAAATACAAAATCAAAGATGATTGAATTTTATTCATTTTAATGATCTTCAAAAAATTTTGAATTTTAAAATTCAATTCTAATTATTCTAAATATGGATTCTTTAATCATTTTTAGTTTATTACTCTTTTTCAAAGAATAATGGTAAAAATAGAAATTAATAGTTTTTTTCTTTTCTGAATTAATTTTATCAGTCAAATTATTACTTATCGATATTACTAACGCGTTTCAAAGTTAGTATCATTTAATGGATCCTAATTTATGCTTACAAATAGGATATTTGTTGCACAAAAATTGATGCAAGTAGGTTATAGATCAAATTAGTAAGCAATATCCATTAATTTACTTAAGTAAAATGTTAAATGATAAAGGCAAAAATTAATTATAAAATAACCAAAAGAAGTTGCTAGCAAAAATCTTTTAAATATTTAATAGACATATTACATATATTATATATCAGGCAAAATTATATTTTTTTTGAGTAGTACTAGTAAAAAGTAAAATGTAAAATGTAGTAATAGTACTTTCTTACTTAATATGCAAATATAATTTTTCAGTCACTTAATTGATAAGCAATCAAAAAAAAAAGTAATATGATAAAAGAAAAATTAGAAAGATTATTATACTTTAAAGAAAAAAGGAAAAAGAGGATTATTATTTTTATTATTAATTATTACTTTTCTCATTTAATATTTTAAGTAAAACTAAAGATACATTCTTTATTACTACTACTTATTTATTTATTACTTACTACTACTTATTTATTACTACTTATTACTAGTAATTTCTAAAAATCTTACTATCCATTTTATCGAATGGTCTACTAAATTACCTAAATTACTTCATTAATTACAGGCGATGTTATGAAGACGTTTCGTAATTAGTTAATTAACAACAGTAATAAATCATCAGATGTTCACCAAACTTAAATGGAATAGCTCAATTGATACTTTACGGTTGCCCGAAGCTTTTGCTGGGATGACGTTGTGAGTCACGTCTCTTTTAATTTGTGCGTGGAAGTTTTGCTCGTTTATTGTTGCGTGAGATTGACGTGGACGTATGAATTAGTCAGAAACGTTGTTAAAGAATCTTTATAATTACTGGTTGAGCAGTTATAGTAATTAAGTATTTCGTTTTAAGTATCTAGAACTATTCAAACAAATCGTTACAATTACGTTTAGATGAATGGTTACAATCATCTGAACGAATTGGTGTAATAGTTTTGTAATAACTATAATTAGCGGATATATAGTTCGAAATGTGTCAATTTGAGAACTGTTATGTTAATTGCTTATCGAATAAAATAAATTACTGTGAAAAAGATAAACTTCAGGAAGATATCCTTTCTCTCTCCATTTCGTTTTCTTACCTGAAAGTGCAACGATGCAAGTCGACGTAAACGGTTCAAATTTGTCCGAGAAATCGTTGAATGGTTCGAAATTGAAAGATGCTCATAGTTATGTTGGCTTTGCTAATTTTCCTAACCAAGTCTTTCGACGTGCTATCAAAAATGGTTTCGAGTTTACACTAATGGTTGTTGGTATGTTCACTTTTACCTATTATGTTAGATTTAAAAAATAAAATTGTGAACTTATTTGAAAGGATTGAATCATTTAATAGTGATTATGTTAGTCGAGAAATCTGTCTTTTTTAATAAACATATTCTATTTTTCATTTATATAAAGAAAATTGCGAACAAAAACGAACATAATTAAAATATTATTTATTAGAATATTAAATGTAATTATCCTTACAAATACATATTACATACTATAATGAGGTTATCGTGTTTATCATGGTTATCATGTTACTTAGGTTTTAAGCAGTGAGCTATTGAAATTTATGTCGTTATTTGTAATATCCAAGACACTATATCGCACCACTCAAAGTCAAGGAACAGCGGTAATCGTTGTTTTGTCTTAAAGATGGTTTTTAAAAATATTATTTATAGGTTGCTCTGGCCTCGGTAAATCTACATTCATCAATTCCTTGTTTTGTACGGAAGTTAATGATCCGGATACCGAAAAACGACGAATTTCGCCAACAGTCCAAATTGAAGAGAAAATCGTACGTTTAGTGGAGAATGGGGTAACTTTGAACCTTACATTGGTGGATTGTCCAGGTTTTGGTGATGCGGTAGATAACAGCAAGTGGTCAGTAGTTATCTTTATATTCAGAACTTCATACTGATGATTTCATTCTCATTGTTCTAATTAACACCTATATTCACCCAATATCACAACATTTACAAAATATATTATCCCTCTGCGTACTGTCCAAATGAACAAATAGGTTCTGTATGCAAATTTTTGTATAGGAAATTGTTGATAAGCGAGCAAAATGTTAAATATAATCTTGCATCAAATTTTATTATTTTCAATAACAAGTCACATACAATTTCGTAGGGAGTCTGAAATATTGCCGACTTTTTAGATATTCAAGTAATTCCATTTATTCTAAAGCACATTAATTTCCAGTTGGGAACCGATCGTTAATTTCATAGAGAAAAAATATTTGGATTATTTTTCGGAAGAAACTAAAATTGAGCGTGCAACAATAATCCCTGATAAACGCGTGCATCTTTGCTTATATTTTATCAGCCCAACTGGACATGGGTAGGAGTTTTTGTTTGTTGGTTTTGAGACTGAGATAATATCACTGTTTAAGTTCGGTTAAGTTATCTGATGAAGAATATGGAACATATATCTCTTATCCGAATATTATAAGGCCAAGAAGTTATTCGATATTTGTCCGAACAAAGTGTTTAATTAAGTTTCAAAGTGCAGATTTCTGAGTTTCAGAATGGATATTTTAGATTATTAACATGATGAAAGGATTTCATTCAGAAGATTTTGAGAATTTCAGATTGAAACAACTTGACATTGAAATGATGAAAAAACTTCATGATCGTGTCAATGTAATTCCAGTTATTGCGAAAGCTGATACGTTGACAGTCAGCGAGCTATCGCATTTCAAAAACCGGGTGTGTTAAAATTATTTAAAATTTTGTATTCTCATTTGAAAAATAACCTACTGTAACTTTTCATCCTTCTTTTATATTGTGTTTTATGATGCAAATATAAATTGAACGTTCAAATTAATTTTAGTTTCTTAGTTGCAAGATATGCTTTTATATTTGACTTGTTTTCGAATCAGAAACAAACTTATTCAAGGACAAAAATAGATTTATAATCGCTTACACTGATTTTTTATCTTATTTCAATTTATCGCGCAATATTTTTTAGATAACCAAAGAAATTGAAGAGAATGGTATCAAACTGTATAAATTTCCGGATACCGAAGATGAAGATGAAAAAAGACAATTTGGACCTCTTCGTGATCGGTTTCCATTTGCTATTGTTGGTAGTAATCAGGTATTTCTTTTGATTTATTATTAAAATATTCTTTCTCTTTTTCATACCTTTAAATATTAAATCATGTAGGTTCGTGAAACCAATGGACGTCGATGTCGAGTGAGAGATTACAGTTGGGGGACGGTTGAGGTTGAAAATTTGCAACACAACGACTTCATCGCTTTACGTGATACTGTCATAAGGTAATACTGCTTTAGATAAAATTGAGGAAAACTGTTAAAGTTCGAAGATTAATGGTTTATACGAGATTTTTTTTAATAGTTAATAATAAGTCAAAAAATTCAGGATGAATTTGATAGATCTGATCGCAGTAACTCGTAGTGTGCATTATGAAAATTTTCGCTACCGGCAATTGAACAAAGGACCAAAGAATGCGATAGACAGGTGATCTTTAACTGTTGGAATAGAATATTTAGTGCAATTTAATACCAGCAATACGTTCTGATTTAAATGGATCACTGTTTAACGAAGATGTTATGAGGCGAATTCCGCATTTCGTTTCACACTTCAGAACTAGATTTTGTCCTTTCCGATTGTCTTGAATGACTCTTTTTGCACAGGCAAATAGAAGATTTAGCGGAGCAGTCATTATTAAAAGAGCATAGCCGTAAAATAATTCATATATTGATTGTTAATATAATTTTAAGGTTGTAGGTAATAAAATGCTATATTCAGAATTCTTTGATTCATATTTTTTACTCAAACCATTGTCGCTTTTATTTTCAGCTTATTGAATCAGCTCTGAATTTAATTAATCATATTTTAGAGATCCTTTTACACAACTGGAATATGAGAAACAGATTAAGGAAAAGGAGCTTGAGGAGCGAAAACGTAGCATGGAAAAAGTAAGCTTTTCAAAAAATTTACTTCGATGAGTTTTTCTAGTTAATCTTCTATTTGTATGTCTATAAATCAAAAATACAAATAAAAAATAAGACTTAATCTATATGCATTATCTTTTTCAGGTTTTTGAAGAGAAAGTAATGGAACGAGAAGAGAAGTTGATCGCGCGACAGTCGGAGGTCAGTTTTGTGACGAATAATTGCATCTTAATTAGTGCACCAAATTTAAACATTGATTCTACCGATTATTTTTTTATAGCTTCTATTATGACTACGCAGTGGGTATGGTCTTGCATTATTCATTTGGGATTTGTTCTTTTATCAAATCTTGAATTCTGATGTACTTGTTAACTTGTTTTTCAGCAGTGTATTGAACATTTTTGCAAGCCGCCTGGGAAAAAGCCTTTCTAAGTTTTTCCAAACAGCTTTTTGGCTTGCTTTAAACTTTTCAGTTAATATTTAGTCTCATTGTAATTTTAGAATGAAATTTAGAACCATATATCTTCTTGGAAACTTTTTTTGATGATTGTTCTATGTTGTTTAAACGTCAAAATGTCAAATTTTTCCGTAATTTGAAAGTTAATTGCAGCTTGACGAAAAAGAGAAGGAGAATCGTCGGACACTGCAGGAGCGCCGCCTTACTTTAGAACAGTTGATGAGTGAAGTAGTTGAACTGCGTCGAAATACTGGAACGGTTTCTCGACAAGACTCAAGGTTAGCAATGTTCTCCTTTAAAAACAGACAGCATCGTTAATTATTCAGGATTCTTTGTGTTGTAGTGGCTAAATCCCTTCTCTGTAGTATCTAATCGAGCAAGAATTGCAGTAGTTAAATTGGTATTCATCTTGAATCTTGGATAATTACTTTCGAATTATTTGGTTCCTTTTAGAAGTTCACCGTCCGAAAAATCGTCTCGCATGAAAAAAGGACTCGGTGGAATTTTCAAAAACTAAATGATCGCTGGCTGATTCCATTCATTATCAACGAATTTCTCCTTTGATAAATTTTAGATGTCATTTATTACTGGAATTTTCCTGATCAAAAATCATAGTTATTAAAATTATTCTTTATTAAATGGAATTTGTTGTAAGAATAATTTTAATATTTATTTATTGCAGATTTCCTCTCCGTGCCATGAAAGACTTGTTGTAGAGGTGTTAAGAGCGCGTAATAGTAGAAATAAGATATATTAATCTCTCAACGATCAAACTCTCAAATGAGGATAAATCATAAAACTTACTAATGTGAAAAGCTGATTGCTTTGGAAAACAAAAAAAAGTCCTGGGAAACCTTTTTAGACTTCAGAAAAATTTTCGGTACAAATGTAGATTTCACTTCAGAATATTTGGTTTTATTTTTTTCTCCTTCAGCTACCTAATCTTCCATCAATTTTCCAACATAATTTTTGATCTCTTCATGAATTCTTGCCAGCACCACTGTCACTTGTCATTTTTATTCTTAATTTCATTAAAGTGTCTATCTACTTTACTTATCACTGTCTCAATCACTGCATTTGAATAAATGTAAAATTTGTCAGTTGTTATCGCTTTCTTATCCATTACTTTCAAAGCTAAAAGGCTAAGACTGAGAAGAATAATTTTCATAATTTTTCTTTTATAATTTAATATAGCTCCTCAAAAAGGAATCATTAGCTAATTATATATAAGTTAAAATTCTTGTTGATTTAGTATTTTTTTTCTCTTTTTTTAGATTTGAAACATATTGAAATTTTCGTAGAGTTCCAAGAAAAAAATGTTCGTTTTAACAGAACAAAGAAAAAAAAAATGAATGTACATGTAAGAGAAGGCTAGGAAAAAAAGTGGGTAGTCTTGGCTTTCGATTTTCTCTTTCTCTCTTCAATGTTAGCAATTCTAATTGCATTATTACCAGCAAAACTATTCTCTTATCCTTTTACGCTTATGTACTCTTTCGTTATTCTGATTAGGAAGCATTGTTCTATTTCATGAAATTACATTGATCAAATAAATGACATGATTTATTTCGTTTATTCAACGCGACTAAATGAGAATATTTATTGGAGATTTTTGGTAATAATTTCTTGTCGATATTTTTTTTTAATTATAAAATTCGATCGATATCTATGACGATCATTCAATCAAGCTGTCTTGATGGATTTATTTTAATTTTATTATTAGTATTAGTTGAACTTATACATTATATCTGTATGTCTACTGTATTCTCACTTGAAACATTTTTAATTTAATTAAGGATATAATGTTATTTATTTATTACATATGTATTTCCTTGAACAGCTTGATTTTTCTTTTTTTTTCTGTTATGATAAATTTTAATATGATAATGATATCGAGAATATGGTGTGTGAGGTATAAATTATAAAATTTTATAATCATCTTGTGTATTCGTCTGATTAAACTTTTATTTCCATCGAATTTTTCAGTAAGTTTAATTTTATAATTGTAACACAATGATAACACTGATTAAGGATAGATTATTTGTTATATGAAAGTAACAATTATTAAATTAATAATTTCATTAATTAAAATAATTTATTACCATAACTGTTTTGTTACAAATACAATTTAATGTTAAGCATTTTTGTAATCCTATCAAATCATAAAAGCTAGCATAATGTAATTTTTTTCCCAGTAATCTGATTCGTCCATTTTGTTCTAATTTTAGAAAATATCCTTTCATAAAGTTTAAAAAAAAAGAAAGTGAGGAAAAAAAATCAATTAACCAAATTGGAATTTCCATTTCATATCGAAATTTTCATCAATTTTTTTTTTTGTTAATTTAAAGTTAATTTTCATTATATGCATGCAATGATGCAAATAACTATTCTCAAAGCAAGTAGGTATGAATTAATTAATCAGGTTTAAATTGTAAATGTGAAAGATTAATGATTAATGCTTGTAACTATGGTGCATAATCGGTTAACAGGTATTATCTAGTAATTACCACACTTATCATTGAAAATTTTCATGCTAATGAATTCATTTAATAATATGTTATAAAGATATTTAAGTGTTACAGTAATAATAATGATAACTACCATATTATATACGGTAACGTGTGAATTTTTTCCAGAAGAATTAAATTGTTTTTCGGTAAAGAAGTAATAAATGATTTATGATTTGTTATTTTACCTATTCTTGTTTGTTATTTGTTAATTTGTTAATTGTAGGTCAAGCTTTTTTATTATGTTTGAATGTGCTTTATATATGCTTAACTTACTTTTTCCTTCTATTAAGTTAATTCAGCTTATACTTTAATAATTTTCACTTTTTTCTCCTTTATTACAAAATTTTAATAGGCTTTTTCTCTCTAACCTTAATAAATATACCATTGAATTCATTTATTTCTTCCAATTTCACATTTCATTCATACACAATATTACTTTCATAATTACTTAATTTCACAATTTAAGTAAATTTGATTGAATTTTCTAGAAGAAAAAAGTTTCATAAAATAATCTGAATATCTTATCTATTCGAAAGTTCTTCAAGATACTGTGTCGTGGATCAAATATTTGAATAGTATTTGAATATTTGAATAGTTGATAAAAAATTAAATATAATCTTTTTTGGTACAGTAAATACTTAGTAAGACTTTCATTCTACTTACAGGAATATTCTCTAATAGATTAAAGAGTTACTAGAACTGAGGATTCCTGCTGAAGTTGTCAAAAAATCTATTCTGTAATTGTTATTATGATAATGATGATAAGTTTAGAAGTTAGAAATATCAAGGTAGATATTTTTCAATATGTTAATAAAATCTGATTATTGATTGGAAATTTATTTGATAAAATTTAATTTTTTTACAATTTTTTGTTACAAATTTGAAATTAATTAATTTCTCCTTTGTTTTTTTGTTATTTGAAAATTTTGTAAAATTTTCAAATAATTTCGAAAAAAGAGCAAAAATTGATTAATTCTAAAACAAAAAATTATGGCTTACGGTATGTGTAAAAGAAAATCTATTCCATGCTTAATTAATTAGCATAATAATTAGCATCCTATTATTATACTACTGAAACACACAAACACAATATTGCTCATTTAGACTAAAACATTTTTGAATTAAAAGAAAAAGTGACTTAAGTAAATTAAGTTCAATTATTTGCACAAATTTATTTTAAAATTATCGATAATGGAATTTTCGGCAATTTTCCGTTTTTCTACAACCGGAAATTGCTTTTCAAATAATGATTTTTCATTTCTTTTTTTAGTCCATAATAATTTAAACTTAGAAAAAATTTTAATTTCAATTTATTATTGTTTCTTTTTTTTCCTTTAATAAAAATAAAATATTTGCCAAAAAAAGGAAACAATGAATTGTTTTGTTTAAATGAAATAATATTATGTATCTTTTCTGAAAAAGTAATAAATAATTTTAACCTATACTTATTCAATTTACCATACTTTAATTATTTAAATTTGTAACTTATAGGGAATTAAAGTTTTAATAAATACAATAAATATAACACTAGGAAATTTTTCCTCTTTACAAAAATTGGAAATTTTGGGAAAATCGTAATTTGTAGATTTTGAAAAATGATGGATAAGTAAATTAGTATTTTGTACTTTTTATGTTATTTACTTTGATATATACAAATCAACAGCATTAAAATCTTTGTTTCATTTTCTTTCAATTATATTGAAACCTGTTTATGAAGATAATTAGTAATGACAAATGAATACTGAAAAAAAAGATGAAAAATGAAAAATGAACGATGTGAAGAGAGAGCACACGTTTGTTTATTATATATTAAAATAATTTATTTATTTATTTTAGGAGCAGTTTGATAAACAAACTTTTTTCACGTATATTTAAAGCATTTTGTACTTTATTTAATATTTTAAGTACTTAAATTTTAAGTATTTTATATTTATATATTATTTATTTTAGCATAATTATAGTATAACACTTAATTAAATTTATTTAATTATTTTGTACTTTATTTAATACTTTAATACTTATGCTTTAAGTTTTATATTTTTCATATTATTTATTTTGATATAGATATGAAATGATATTTAATATAATTTAATATAATCTAATTTAAATTTAGTATAATATAATATATTATATTCTAATATATATTCATATTATTTCATATTTCAATAAATTGTTTTACTTGTTTACTTTTTATTTGTTTATTATGCGTGTATTTGTGTGTTTATTATATTTGTTTACTATTTTACTTGTATATTATTTTATTTTAACTATTTTATATTTTACAGTATATAAGTAATAGCGGAAGTAAAATGATCGTTAATTATGAGTATGAACATAAGGGAATGCTTTGAAAGAGAGGGAGAAGAAATTGGAAGGAAATGGAAAATTTGCAGCTAACATGCTAACTACCATTTGCTTCTAAAAGCTTCCTAAATATCCATGAATTAAACTCTGTCTTTTGCAGGCTAATTTAATTTCAATTCTATTTATTGCTATGCTAGTATATGGTTTAAGCTAAATAATAAAAAATTTGATTATTAAATAAGCTAAATGATAAGGAATTTGATTATTAAATAAGCTAAATGATAAGGAATTTGATTAAATTAAAAAAAACGAGGTTTGCTGCGTAAGCTAAATGATAAGGAATTTGATTGTTGTATAAGATAAATGATAAGAAATTTGATTAAATTAAAAAAAAACGAGGTTTGATTTAATTATTCATGAAACAATTACTTTGTTTACTTTTTAATTGATTAGAAATTGCGAAATGAATTTTATGATTTATTTTTTAGACTTTTTCCTAAGAAATTTCAAATGAGTGTAAAAATATGTTCTTCATAAAACAATTACTTTATTTATTACCTTAATTACGTTTTTTGATTGTAAATCAAGCAATCCGTTTCATACCTTACTTTTAAAGTTTTTTTTAAAATTTTTTTATTAATTTCATTAAAAAAGAAAAAGTCTTCCAGTTTAGTTAAAAATTTGATGAAAAGTAAGACATGTTGAAAATTAATTAATTATTTGTTTTTTTCTCGGAAGAAAGAGAAAAAAAATTGTTTGTTATCAATTTAAAATTTAGTTATTGCTATCGAAGATAACTTAAATTAACTGCTTTACAAATATTCCTATTGGTTACAATTATTTGTGTTAAAATTAAGTAAGTTCAATTCTGTAAAAGGTCTGTTATCAGTTTAACATTTGTTATTAATTTAAATATTTGTTGTTAGCTTAAATAAAATAGCTTTAATTTTATACCTAGATAACTTAAAAGGTTTTATACCTAGATAATTAAATTTTATACCTAGATAATTAAAAGATAACTTAATAGGATGATAGCTCAAATTGACTGATTATAAATAATCGTATTGATTATAAGTCTTTGTATTTAAATTAAGTAAATTCAATTTGGTATTCTTGAAAAGTCATTCGTTTGCTTCTTCCTTATACTTTAAATGATTGAAATTAATTTAAATCATTTCGATTTTAAAATTATTCTATGAAATTATTGCAAAAAGTAATTGTACTTTTTTCCTAACATATTTAATACTTATATTTAATATTTAATAAATATTT
>JABVXU010000905.1:0-15691 GCA_013365365.1 Cruorifilaria tuberocauda
TGATAATAATAATAATAATAATAAATAACATTAATGATAAATAATAATGATAGGCAATTTAATAGAGATATTAAATATTTTTTCTGTAAATATATGTTTCGGATGATGAAAAATTCTAAACTATTTTCCATTAATCTAATCCTTCCTGAAAACAAATTAATTTACAATAATAAACCAATTAAGATCAACTATTTCACTTACATTGTTTTTTGTTTTTTTTTGCATCCAATAACGTAAAGTGCAAAGCAAAAATTAATGTTTAATATATATCATTAAAGTACAATATTCAATCAATCGAAAAGTTAAAATTTTTAAATTCCACTTTAATTTTATGAAATTTTAAATTATGATTTTAAGGTTTATTGCCTATTTAATACTTTAAAATCATACTTAAAAAATTTCATAAAATTTGAAAAGTATTTTTAAAAAAAATTAGAACGTTATTTTATAAAAATGAGAAATTCATGGAAAAAGCATAAATGAAATATAATAATGAAATTGAAGGGGAAAAAAAAGATTGATTTTTTTTTTTGTTTTTTTGTTTTGTTTAAATATATTTCCTTTTTTTTTTTTGTTTGTTTGAATAATGAAAATGTCGCAATATATTATCGAAGTCGATTTTTTCTTTTTCGCATTATTTCTCAAAAAAAAACAAACAAAACAAACAAATAAAGTTATAGTTTAACTTATCATTTACTTTCTTTACAACACTGATATGCATAATGAAAAAAGTTTTTTTTTTTTTTAAATGATTAATTTAAGAAAAGAACGCATTGATATTTCGTCGCAGAAATTTAGCATTTTTTTCTCTCGGAAAAATATTGACTGAGTGGTAAAATACATACGTAGATAGATATATATGCATGTGTGTATCACACATTACACTCAAATCATTTACCTTTTTAACAACTGTTCTTTGTGATTTTCTTATCAGCGAAATTTCCTTTCCACGAAATCATTTGTACTTTTGCAAAAAAAAAAAGAAAAAGAAAAAAAAATTCCATCTATTTGAACAATTAGATTTGATAAAGAGGAGAGAGAAAGAGATTCATTCCTATAATATTATAAATTCAAACTAATATTTAAAAAAAAAAAAACAGTTCATATCACTTATAGAATAAATGCTGTAAATCATTTCTTTCTCAAAGGATACTTACAATTGATGATTTGACAAAATGACATTTGACAGTTATAACCACTAGTCATTAGTTCAAATGAACAATTTCCCACTTTATCAGTAAAATATTTGAAATAATAGATTATAAATCAAAAGTTAATTGCCTATCATCTGGGAATATTTAGATTACTGGGTGTTACACATTTGTATTATTTTCTTGTCACTTATTATATTATCAGGATATACTGATATGTATAGTATCATTCCTTTGTAAATTGAAAATATTTCATTGTTAAAGTTAGGAATAATTATAATAACAAAAGTTTGGATAATTGAAAAAAGAAACGAAATGAAGTATTTGTTGCTATCATTTGATAATAAAAATCAGAAAACACTTTATAGCTCAATTATCATTTATAGGAAAAATTAAATATATTATTGATGTTGTTATCTTATGCATACAGTATTAGAAGAATATTTATAATGATAATCATTACTAAAAGTTATTTAAATCACTCTCACTTATCATTCATAAACTCCTTTCAAACATTGTTTACAATAAAAACTGTCACCATAAGAAGAACAACTACTCTTTCGTCTATGTTATCATTAAATGATAATAATCAGAAAACAATTTATAGTTCAATTATCATTTTATAAAAATATATAAATATGAATTTAACCTACATTAATTTCCTAAATGATTTCATATCGGTTATTACATGATTATGATTTAAAGGTTTAATTTAACCAAATAAACAGATGTTTATCTTATCAACTTATCATGAAAGAGTATAATTGAATGACAGTAAATAAACATACTTATATCAAGAAGAAGACTCTTCTCGAATACTTACCCTACATCGTATACCCACTTTTTTTTTCTTTTATTTAGCGAAATATTTTATCATTCGAAATCAAAGAAATGAAGGTCAACAATTAACTGCATATTGATTGAGTGAACTACTCCTTACCTGTGTAATTACTTTAATTGAACAGCAATAAGAACGAAAAATATTATCAAATCTTCTGATTTTTTTTTTCCTTCTTTCTCTTTTTTTTTTATAAATTGTGTAACACAATATTTAATTTAAAATTTAATTTCTTCAATAAATCATTCATTGAAAAGTAAAAGTAAGAAAAAAAGAAATTATTCAATTAATATTTAGAAATAACAATTAAAGAAGTGAAATTTAAAATGTACTTTTTCCTTTCACCGATTAAATTAGGCACAATATATTTGACATTTTAGCACGTGAAAGAGAAGTAATAATGGTATCCAACAAAATTAGGAGAAAAAGACGAAATGATAAAAAAAGATAAGAAAAAAAAAGGAAAATAAAATGAATGAAGATGCAAAACATTCCATCTTATCTTTTTTCTTTCCGATAAATTGTACTAAACACATGATCATCGCTTACTATTATTATCATTCAAAAAACTGAAATCGAAAATTGATAAATTAATCTTCTTATTAAAAAAAATTTTTTCTACAAAATTGAATATTTCTTTCTTTTTTTTTTTGCTTTTCACACCTTTTATCAATTTTCAAATAGTTTTTCGAAGCTTAACGAATTCCGTAACTTAAATAGAATGCAGCAAAAGAAAGAAAAAAAGAAGGAAAATTGAAGCAATTCGAAAGTTCGAAAGGAATGGTAAAGCAAGAAAGAATGATAAAATAAGAGATGTAACAGTCAGCAAATTTAACTGTGTAATAAACGAGGAAGGAAAGATAAATTTTGATCAAGTTCTTTTATGTTTCTCGTTTCTTTTTTATCTTAAAATACAGAAATGATATTTTCATTAAATTTTAATCACAATAAATTTGAACTAACAATTTAATGGATTTTATGTTTTCTTTCCTTTCCCATTAATTCCAATAATTCATTTTATTTTAGTAGAATATTATTAGAGGAAAAATTATCTACGTTTTTTTTGAGTAATTATTGAATAAGGAAAAAAAAACCTATCTTTAAAATAATTCAAAAAGGTAAATGTGTCATCCATCATCCTCTAATCATAAATATAACTGTAACAATAAATTGGCAAAAAAAATAGAAGAGAGAATTATATAGAAGGAAAAATGATCGATTGAAATTAAACAGTAAATTGAATACCCTTTTTTGTACAAACCCGATTAAGAAAAATAACAATAATTCATCAACAATTTGCAAGATAAAATCAAAATATCGTAAATCAACAACTGTATTTCTATGTATAGATGTATAAATTTATGTAATATTTTCTGCTCTGTTATCAATAAATATTAGTTTCATATCACTGATTGATAACTAGAAATTGAAATAAACACTTCTCTGTTCGTTAGAACAAAGAACCGATCTTACACGAAACAAAAATTGTGATCCGAAATATGATTCCTTCTAGTTCATGTTTTACCATCTTGATCAGATACTAATAATAATCAGGCATAATGACAATAATATATAATCGATTCCAACTTCATCGAAAGAAATGATAAATTTCAAGGCAATAATAACATTTTGAAAAAGAAATGACAAATGTATCAAATGATGAGAACAATATAAACAAAAAAAAATTCACTAATTTTGACAGTTGTTTTTCTTCATTTTCATTTTTATATTTGCACAATACTAAAGATCATATATATTCCCGAACAAAAGAATTTCGTTGAAATATCTATTTTAAAAAAAGGTGCACAGACTATTCACATCACATTAATTTTACCTGTTTTATTTTTAAATGATTGTTAACCTGCTGCTCAACATACTTTTCTTCGTTCAATATTTACAGGCTTAGATCGGTATCAAATAAAAAAGAAAAAGAAAAATGTTATTTCAATACCCTTTCCATTTCCTATAACTGTATTTAATGAATTACAAAATTAAACTTAACTTAAATGAATAATGCAGCTAATTGACAATAATATTGTGTTGAGAATTGCTACAAATACAAGGAAATGTTAAAAAATCATAATAAAAGTTCACTTGTATTAAAAATAATAAGATGGAAATATGGCTGCTGAGCAAGCAAAACACAATAGAACAAAAAGAAACGGCAAGAATGAATAGATGATAAAGCTGAAAGATTGCTTAGAATTGTTATAAGTTTGACTAAATGGTTAAATGTTAAGGCAAATAATTATGAATTGATAATTTTTAGATAAAATAATTTGAAGAAAGTAATAAAAATTAAAAAAAATAAAAAATATGAATTGTACAAGTTACAAGTTTGAAAGTATGATAAAAATTAAACTGCGAAAAATAATCGTTACAATAAAAGAATGCCTGCTACCATCATACAATTTGTAATAATTGCAATTTCCGCTGTTCCAGATTTTTTATATGATCCTAAAAAAGAAAACTATGTAATTGAACGGTTAAGGAAAAAATGAAAAGATAACTGAGAAAGAAAAAATCCACTTGTTGTTATCACGTGATCTGATTAGATCTAACATCATAAATTAAATTTTAATACATTGCTCATTCAGATTTCCTATGAATATTGAACAAAATAAAAAAGTTTGCACTTCGAAAGAGAAATCTTTTTCTACCATAAAACAATCACGATTATATTTTCCAGCAAATTCAAACTTTTTTTTGTTAAAAACTTTTTGAATTTTAGAATACTCGTGCCATAAAGGGGTCAATGGAAATATTGCTCAGGAAGTTTCCAAAAAATTTTCAAGATCCAATAATATTTAACTATGCAATTATCACCATTCTTGAAAGCTCGTAAGTTAATGAGCAGTTTTAGTGTTTAAATATTTAAACCATAACTTTTCTGTAAAAATATTGAAATAAACTTACTCCTGCTAGCAGAATCCATATATTCTATTTCGAAATCAATGTCTTTTTCCTTAAGAGGTTTCGGTGCAATATATCCATTTGAGTTAATTATAGATGCAAGATTCCCGAAATCTTTAGGTTGATCTCCAGCATCAAAGCGTAATTCTGCAGCAATCAATTTCGCTAATTATATTTAAGTCTCAATTCAAACTAAACATATGAGAATTAAATTAGAATTATCGTTTATGTAGAATGATTTCCAATGATTTTACGAAATGATGCAACGAATTTTCAAAAATTAAAATACACTAAGACTGTCATATATCATCAAACTTTTAAAAGGATAGGAGAGAGTAGCAACTCTGAAAAGCAAAGCATTGTTCTCACAACTTACAAATATCATTGATAAACAGCGTTGTCGTAAATGCTATAAAACCTTGAAGTTACAAAGAAGAAATGTTCAAGACTAATGTTCTAAGAAAATACCTGCTCTAGGACCCAAATCTTCCAAGTTCGAATTGGTGGTTCGGAACTGTCCATTTGCAAAATACAAATGATATGGAAACACTGGTCTTTTTCTATTACCTTCGTTAGCTTCAGATGATGAAGCTACCTGAAATTTTAAAAAACTATTTAACAACAAGCATGATACGATGATAAATTTAGGATTTCAGGATCAGTTAACCTGAGCCTTGCAATAATTTTTATCCCTCTAGTGAATTTTATATTTATTTCTACATATATCATATTTCTCACCCTAATTCAAAGAAAAATTCATGGTTACATAGATTTCAGTGCTTACTGGGATATAAACAAGAGGAACAGCATACTGTCCAGAATTCACCGGAATCATCATCACTGGCCCATTTTTCGCAGTAAATTCAGGAACTGCAAACAAGATAATAATAAGAGTAAGATTCAAAGTTAGCAACATATTGATGTATCAGAATAATCCGAAACTCTTGCATAGTTTTCATTACAAATTTCAGAAATGCCAAGAAAGTGAAGAATTTACCTACTTTAATTAAGATATACAAACAATACTTACCTTTTTCACTTACTCCTGTCCACTTCGATTCTACTCGAATTTTCAACCTCATATTTTTTGTTCGACAAAGGCCCCCTTCACCATTTTCTAAGCCACCTTTATCACCAGTAGATGTTGCTGAAATTATACACTCTAAATTTGACGCAATTTCGGATCTAAAAAGAACAATAGATTAAAACAATTTTTGATAATTACTTTAAATAATTATTGCTTTATTTATATTCATATTGATTGTATCTGATAAGTTTTTTTTGAAGTAAGTTATTATAATCAGTTGAATAGTAAAAAGGATTAAGAAACAGATTGTTACACTTTCTATAAATCTTTTCATAAATCCCTAATAAATGATTATCATAATTTTTACGGTGTAAAATAAAAAGGTAAAGAGAGGGTTAAAGTCAATCAATTTCCGCTTGAATGAATATTACATTTAGTCATGATTATACGTACAAAAATAATGATGCATCAATGTATGTATATATGAATATGTATGATTTCGCATGTGTAGATGTATTATCATTGTAGATGATGACCTTGGCTTATGTAACCAGATGTGAACTAAAACAGTTAACGATCTGCTATTACTATAATTTGATTGCTTCGTGAAATTTTAAAGCGTCATTAAAGATAAATCACTTTATGGTATTCTAAAAAAAAAGTTATTTATTGCTTAAAGTTATGCTACAAAGTGAACTAATACTGGAAACATGGCAATAAGCTTATAAAATGATAAACTTAGCAAATTTTCAAAAGTTTAGATATAAAAGAGTAAATAAAAACAAACTTATGAAAAAATAGTCATTATCCGGCTTATATGACATTTCATTCGGAAGCATTGGTATTTCACGCAATCGTATTATAACCGAATCGTTTGCTTTCATACACGTACCAACCAAAGAATCCATAAATTTTGTCGGACCATGGCAATCAAGAGCTGCGCGTTCGTCTACCTGTAAATGTTTGAAATGTGCAATAGATTAGTCATATATTTAGAAATGTTAAAGATAATAAGCTTAAATAAAAACCTTTCTTTTTTCCTGATCATTTAAATTGCAATCCATAATTCTACAAATTATAAGCAAGAGATAAATCACTATACAATGATATTTTCACCCTGTGAATAGCCGTTTGTTCAGTACCATTTGTTGAACAACTAAATCGTATCCTGTCGTTCATTTTCAAGTTTTCCATAAATAGTGGAATATCATCGGTTTCTGAAAATCTGAAATTCGGCTTCGCATTAACTATTAAATTTTCCCAAAGAATATCCAAAGAAAATAAGTAAGAATTATAATAGTTTTTTTTAGAATTTTCTAATCCCAACGTATGGACTTTTGTAATTCGTCTGACTACAAAAGATGTAAAAAAAACGATGAAAATATGGAAACATTTAGCAATGCCATATCATGCTAAACATGATTATTAGTTATTCTAAAGAGATTATTTTTCAAACAAATAGATTAACAAAATGAGAAATTCCATGATATCTGCTCTTTATGAGGTTTTCAATTCCATTCAATAACTTACTCTTGTTATTTCAATCAAAAGACTGTATCAAAATTGCTAGAACAAGAATTCCAATTCAATCAACTTATTAATTACAATCCTAATATGTTCACCTAACCTTTCAAAATTGCTATGTTTATCCTAATTTATAAGCTTATTCGAAAATCACTCAAAATAAATACTAAAATTTTGCAGAGGAAAAAAAAAACAAACAGTGAATTCGTCGATATCCAACTTATATTATATATAGCTGCTGATGTTACTATTTGCATGACAGAAAAGCATAATAATGCTATCCATAATTCGAATACAGTACCAGCTAATAATATCATAACTTAGATGAACCAAAACTCCTGTAATATTTCTTTCATTTCAAATACAAAAAAAAACTATGCGAAAGGAAAGAAAGAATTGGAAGCTAAAGCAATGATTTATGATAAATGTATAAAGCTTACTACAATATGCCGGCTAAATCTTTTTCATCCATTTTTCTTCTGAATGCTTTGTTGCCTTTTTTCTTTTTTTTTGCTCCTTCCATTTCTCATTTTTTAAATTTAAAAGCTATTATTTCGATATTTTAAAGAAATATGTAAAGTTTATTAATTTAAATAAATTTCTTCCGTCCTTCTTCAATCATTCTAATAATTATATGCCACTAACATTCGTCATTATTATTGTCCTTGACATTTGCAATAGTTGCAACAATTAACTTCATTTTTTTTTGTAAAATAAACAAGTTCAAAACACAATAAAAGTTCAACATTTTCCTATTGCTAGAAAAAAAATATTAATTTTGTAAATCCGGAGATAACAGCTTGAAGTATGCTTTTGCAAAAAGTCTGTCTAAAAGCAGAGTTTTACTTATCGACGTTAAGTATACTATTTTAAAACTCTAAATGGTTCACCTTGTTTTTCCACTTTTATCTCAGCAAAATTTCTATTCTTGTTGATAACTTTCCAGGATTGATTGAGAGATTTTATCTATGTTATAATATTTCAAAAATATGCTTGGTCATGTTTTTCTCGTATTTATGCACGCATATACGCTTATGTACATGCGTGTACACGTACATGTACGTGTGCGTCTGCTTATATATCAGTGGTGATAGCTATGCAAGTATAATAACAATCCTTGAAAACTTGACGATAATTGCTGCATTTGAAAATAATATACCTTAAAAGTTCTCAAAAAAAAATGTCACAGGAAAAAAAGGTTTGGGAAAATTATGCTTTCTAATAATTTTAATAATGAAATTTTTTTTTTCATTTCTAAAGATTTGAACAAAAAAAAAGATATATTAATTATCATATTCAGTGGTTGAAAAAAAAAATTATGCATTTCCCCAAAATTACATCAGTGGAAAATTTGTGATATTATCAACTATCGATTTTTAATCACCATTTGAAAATTATGAATTCAGAATAATACACAATAATAGGATAAGTAAACAATTTCTATAAATATTGATAATTGCAAGGGGAAAAAAAAGGAAAAAAAAGACAAACACCGGTCCAAAAATGATAATCTGTGTAATTGAATAATGTGATTAAATAACAAAAAGAAAAAAAAAAAGCTTTTTACATGTAAAATCAAATTCCAGAAATGAATCAGGAAAGAGTAGTTAAAAAAAAAAATGAGAGAGAAAGATATTCGTACTTTATTGTTGACTTGCGATATAAAACCCAACCAGGGATTGTCGTAGCTTGTGTTATCACTGTTATCAGCTTTCAATTGCTTATTCGCTTCCTTTTTCGTTTTGCTTTTTCTCCCTCTTAACTTCCTTTCATAAGTTTAACTGAAAATAATAATGATGTTATTAGCTGGCTTATATCATTTCCATTCCTATCATTGGTAGGAGTGCCATTCGCGATTCTCATTATGACGATTCTGATAACAGCGATTCGTCTTGCTATTTTTCTGTTTTTCGTTGCATGTGTACAGTGGTGATAAGAGAATATAAAATTTTATCATTATACATTTATACTTTCTAATATTTTGATATCATGATAATCATATTTATTGATTGATTATTTTTTTAGTATCATTTTAATTATTGGAATCGGTAAATTTTCGATTATTGTACATTGAAAAATTTTTGTATGCTAAATTTCATTTTAAATTTAAGAATGTTTCAGAAACATCAAAAAGGGATTGCATTTATCTTTTTTTTTTTCATATTTGAAATTTGAAAACTCGAAATAGTCAAAAAGTAAAGAAAATCATTAAATTATTGAAAATTCAGGGAGACTTTATGAAAGTTAAACTTTTCAAAATCCTAAAATCTAATCGATAGGATATTTGTAATCCAAACTCTCTTAAAGAATTAGGACAAATAGGAAGAAAATTGAAAAGAGGAGTAAATCCGGAAGAAAATTGAACAAGAATAATTAAAAAGTGTATGTATTCTTGATCAACAATCAGACAAATGAATCAGCAAAAGATATAATATAAACGTGAGAAAAGCATAGATGAAAGATAGAAATCAGCAAAATAGTTCGATGAACTAGAACAAATGCAAAGAAAAAATGCTTTTAAGAAAAATCAGGGGAGAAAATTCGGCAAACCGGAACAAATGCAAAGAAGAAAAAGAAAGAGCTTAGAGAAAAATCAAAAAAAAATAATTCGATAAACCGGAAAAAATAAAAAGAAAAAAAAACTTTCGGTGAAGAATTAGGAAACGAATTCAGTAAACCGGAGCAAATGCAAAAAGAAAAAGAAAAACTCTTAGAAAAAAATCAGGAAAAGAATTCAGTAAACCGGAGCAAATGTAAAGAAGAAAAGCTGAAAGAGCTTTAGTAGTTTAGAAGAAGATCGAATAGAAAGGAAACGAAAGCCGATACATCATAAATGCGATTTGTTGCGGCAATGTGAAAATTTTTGATGTTATTTATTATCACATACCTGATCGGCAATTGTTTTCCTAAAACTGATTATCATATCATTCCCATAAATAAAATGAATGAACATATAAAAGAATTAATTAGATTGAATTTTAGGAAAGTAAATTTAGAAAAATGTTTTAACCATTCAGAAGGAAGAAAAAACAAATGAAATTTCGGATAAATCTAACAAAAACCTGAAATATTTGAAAAGACGGAATGTGATGGAAGTGCAGAATGGAAATGAAAGTCATAAACCGGCTGGAAATTAATGAACCGAATCACTCAGACCGTCTTTCGAAACCATAATAGTTAATAGAAAAAGGAAAAAAAAAGAAAGCAAACGATGATTTGGATGAATTTGCAGATGGTTCGAGTACAAAAATACGGTAAAATATTCTTTTTCCCTTTTTTTTTTAGAAAAAAAACGAACAACAAAAAAAGGAAGCATGAAAAATAAATTTTGATTGACTTTTTTTTATCAAATTAAAAAATTTTTGTTAATTTCACAAATCTTGTAGAATATATAAATTAGGTAGTGATAATAATAATTAAGCGAGATAAGAAATAAGATAGAAATTGAAAAGTTATCGTAGAAATGATTGATAGAGTTTTTTAAGTAACAAAATTTATCACTACTCCTTTTTTAGCAGAAAAAAAAAGGTTTTTCGTAGAATATGAACCCATTTTTATCAATTGATTTCATTTTACAGTGTTAAATGATAAGTTAATGGGTTACAGGGAACTGTTCGGAAATTAATCATTGAAATTTCAAAGTGGGATAATTAATTGAAAAAAAAAATCGAATAATAATTAATTGGAAACTGGAGATGAAATAATTAATAATTACGATTTAAAATCAATATTGTGGCAATTATCAAATCTTAAATCGCATCAATGATAAATTCTTTTGCTGAACGTAGTGGAAAATTAAAATTGGCAATTAAATTAAGTCAACCTTCAAAATGTTTCAATGCTAATTTATCATAAAATCAATTTACCAATTTTCAAATGTAATCTCAATCTAACTTTAATCCAAATACAAATGGAATGTTCTAATCAGTTATGTTTAAAAGCTTGCACTAAGCAACATTTTTAGCTTACAGCATTAATCTTTAAAATGACCGTTGAAACAGGATACAAACTAAAAATTATAGTGATATTGATACGATTATTGGGTGGTGCTTACGATCTTATACCATAATGAGTGAATAGATAAGAGAAAAGTTCAAGGAAACATTTAGGAGAGAAAGATGGAGTGAAAGGAGGGGGGAATAGGAAAAGATTGCGAATGATTTCACGGATATCGATGATCAGTTTTATTCAGTAATAGCAACAATTACAACCTGAAAACAAAAGAGAGAAAAAAGGAAGGCAATAAATAAACAAGTGTGAAATGTTATAGATCATTAATGTCACAAAAAGCAGATGTTGAAATATTAATAAATGATAATTTCGAAAATTGCTTTACAGAATAAATTTTAAATCCTAGTTGAAAGTGAAATGGATGAGGAATTAAATTTAAAATGTTAGTCTAATTGAATCTTTCAACCAGTCCTCATAATCATTAGCAGCAATTATCACTGATAATCATTTCAGGAGTTAATATTAATCATCATTTTAGAAATTAACAAAATTATCCTTATCTATCCCATAATATATCATATCATTGAACGAAAATATGAGTAAAGCAAAACGTACAATTTAATCAGAATTAGAAATAGTCGAATACGAAAATGGATAGAATAAAAAAATAGTTTTAAAACAAAAATATTCAATCATGATTTTTCTTTGCTTCCTTAATTTTGTAAATTTAAATTAGCTAACAAATTAGCTAATAATTATTTTTAGCGGTATTTTCCATTAGACTAATTTGATTGAAATTTTTCAAAATTAAAAAATTTTTGAAAATTTAAAGTTTTTGTTCTAGTGTAAAACACAAAGATAATATTCAGAGCTAGACAATATAATATAAAAGATGTTCATGTAAAAATTAATTGAAGAAAATTTCTTAGATTTAAAATTTAAAGTCATTCTTCATTTTTCAAACGATTTTTGAAATTAAGCTGCTTGTAAATTTTGCTTTAAAGTCTATTAACTTTTTATTCCTAACTTTAACTTATTTATCCATTTAAAGAAACCTACTTGCAGTAATTTGTAACCTTAAACTTTAACCTCTAAAGACTTTAAGTCTTGAAATGTTTGATTTAAATTTAATGAAAGCATCCGAATTTCATCCAACATAGCATTCATATGTAAAAAACCCACAAATTATTTAGCTGTAAACAAAAGGAAACACAAGAAAATAAAATTGATTAAACATACTACTTACTTTGAAAGCAGTAACCTAATTTCTCTTATTTAATTCAAATTATGCTAAATTTATAACAAATAATAATGCAGGATTAGTAAAATTAAACTTCAATTAAATAAATCAAAGATGAAGATAATGAAAAACGAAATTAAAGCTATCAGCAATAAGCACTGTAATATGGAAAACAGTAGTTTTAAACAAAAGAGAAAAAAGGAATTTTCTTTAAATCATTAATTTGACCACCTACAGGGTATATAGGATAAAATTGAAACAATGATGAAATGCAACATATTGCATTTTATCATTACTCTTTCATATTATAAACTTTTGCTTGAAAATTTCCAAAAATTGAATTTTTTTTTAAGTGATTAATTTAATTATAGATCAGAAATTTAAATATCGATTATTTAGAGTTTAAAATCAGCAGGATGTTGATAGGATAGCGTTCAATAGTAAAATCATATAAATAATAGAATAAAACATTTATGTATTTTCCTACTTTTAACCTTTTCCATCATCTATTTATTATCAAGTAAATTAGTCCATTTGTGTACTTTATTAGTTACGATTGATTATTCACTGGTTTGGTTATCAATTCAATAATTCCGTTTTCCGGTTTTTCACTATTCTTCCGTTCTTAAGAAACGTAGCGAAGCACGGGAATACACGAATGTGTGTTTAAATTCTCCAAGTTTTCGGACTGGCATAAGTTTATTGAGCTTACTAGGTTAGGAATAAGTTAGAAGAGTGGCAAATTCTATGATAATTCTCCGAGAATTCATACCTGGTTCAGCTAACATATAAATGAACTTCTAATACCTGTCTAAATTATCTTTTTTATTAAATGAGTTAACAGTAATGTACAAATTAACGTCGCTAATAATGATTAATATAATAACTACATATGTAAGCATTAATGTTTTAAAATTAATTTTCTCATAGGTTGATTAATTACCACTGAATTTTTGCATCAAACTATTGATTATCCAATTTTAAAATTTTGAAATTATCAAAATTATCAAGTTCTATTGATAATGAACAAGACGAATAGTTCACAAGAGCAAGAAAAATAATGAATAATCGTATTTCAATCAATCGATAAATGATATCGAATATCGAAGAGAATATGATTTTTATATTCATCGCCCTATTATTCACTTCTAAAATCTTCATTCAGATTAATTTAATAAAAAGCAATAATATTTTGCAAGAAAAAAAGAAAATCTCTAATCCAATCGAATGAAATTAAGAAGTAAAATTAAATATAGAAAAGAAATAAAAATAATCTAAACTTATTTCTTCATTTCTAATATGCCATAATTATATTGATCCATAAAAGATTGAAATTTTTTCAAAAAAAAAACAAGAAAGGAAGAAAATCCAATTCACTCCATTTCAATGAACTCTTCATCGAGAAACGATCAGAAGAGGAAGAATGATTTAAAATTCAATGACAATTGATATACGGAACAGTATTGCATTTCTATTATTAAAAAAAACGAAACCCAAATTAGGACCGGAAATTGCTCATATTATCGTTATTACTATCATTATTATTATTATCATTATTATTATTATTTATTACTATTACTATTATTAATTATTATTATTATTATTAAATTATTATTATTATTAATTATTATTAATTATTAATTATTATTATTATTATTAATTAATTATTCAAAAATGAATAGATAATATTTTTTTACTTCTAGCAATTATTGCATTATAAAATTTATTGAATTCATGATGAAAAAAATTTTCTATTCAAAAATAAAATTAAAATTATAGCGTTGTTATTTTATCCCTTTGTTTTTAATTCACATTTTAGAAAATTTAATGAAAAGGTAAGAAAATAGAAATTATTAGCAACTGTAAAAGTTCAAAAAATCAACTTTTCATCACTATAACTCTGCAGGATGAAATTAATTAATTAATAACTGAAATATTTGAAAAATTAATGCTTAGCTTTTTTAATTATTAATAATACTAATATAAAATAATGATAGCAAAAATTTTAATAGTAATGATTTTGGAAAAAAAATGAAATCGAAAAGTTTTTCGCTTTTTCCAATTTTTTTTTAACTTGTCAATTTTTTTTCTTCTTAATTGAAAGCGGATCTGAAATTACCGTAACACGTATAATTAGGAAAAGCACGTTTCAGCCGGTTAATTAATAATAATTGCGGAAGTTATCCAAATGTGCTAGTATGATAAATGGAAGTGAAAAGAGAAGAAAAGGAAGTGAAAACCGGAAAAACAAACAAATCACTTGGTATTACGAACGGAAAATAGTAAAATTAGAATATGAATACCATATAAGATGTATGAGAATTACTGGAACAACGAAACAAAACAAAAAAAAAATACGGCCGGAAAAAGAAACGGAATAGCGGATGGAAGAATATAAAATATCAAAGTTTTTTTTCTTTTGTTTTTCTCTAATTATTTCCTTCTCTTCTCGTAATTAATTAATTAATGAGAAGGAAAGAGAATGAAGTTAAGAAATTATCCTTCCGATATTTATTAATCAACTGATAACTGTTGATTGCTAGCGATAAAGCGAACTGTTACTAATTAAGCTAAGCAATTAATGAATTATATGGATAAATTGAATGTGTAAGAAAGATTTATCTTTCTTTCACTGATTTACCTCATTTTTCAGCGAGAAATTTTGCTTCATTTTATTATCATTTCTTTACGTTTTTCTTTTCATTTCAACAAAAACATAACTTATCAAAAGATAACTTATCGATTTTATTCTGTTCTAATTTAGCTCCATTTCTTCCGCTTTTTGATTCTTTTTTGGTTTAATTTCGTCTCTGTTCTAATTTTTTTTAGAATCATTTTTTAACTTTCGGTAAATTTTATTCCATTTAGTTAAACTTAGGCTTAATTACAGGAGTGATTTAATTACTTTTTGTTCTTTGTAACTAATTTCATTTAAACTCATTAATAAATTTAGTTTGACACATTACAGCTCCGTATGACAATTATATATCATTACCATTATTATTATTATTTATTATTATTATTATTATTATTATTATTATTATTAT
>JABVXU010000906.1:0-15642 GCA_013365365.1 Cruorifilaria tuberocauda
TTAACTATTTCAATATGAAAATGAAACATTTAATTATTTGGGTAAAATTTAAACGATAAAAATTAAGCGGATAAATTTAAACCGCTAAAATTTTAATTTAGAGAAATTCAAAGCAAGGAAGTGAAGTTTAAAAGCAATAAATTACTTCAAATTAAAAATTCGACAAAAAAAAGTTGCTTAGCTACTTTTAGATCTATAAATTAACTTTATGTGAGTAATTTTAAATGAGTAACTTTATATGTGTTTATATAAATCATGCAAACATGTATTTTGTACATGTATAAGTGTGTCTGTCTTATCACTGTCCGTGAAATTATCACTAAATTCGAAAAACGAGTTTTTGTTATTCGATAAAGTTGGGACAAGTTTTTGTTTCCTCTCATTTTTATTTTAACCGTTTAATTTGCAGTTTATTTTTTCATTCTTTCTTTATCATTATTCGTTATCACTAATTTAGTTATCACTGATGTATACATCAAGAAAGAGATAACGTTTATCAAATCTGTAAAAAAATGTGATTTTTTCTTTCGATTTAAAATAATTTAAATAAAGTATGTTAAAGTAATTTAAAGTAATAGCTGTAGAATTCGACGAGATTATTAAAGTAAACATTGAATTTAAATGTTTTGATTAGGAAAAAAGAAATTTAAATTTTTGAATTTAAATGTTTGATTAGCTATAGTTATTGATTTGAACATTAACGAACAGTTATTAGCAACAGTTTATCCAGAATAATCCAACTTATCAGTAAAATAACTAATTTCACTAACAACTTCAACTGATAACAATTATCAGTTTCATAAAGTAAAAAAAAGCCGCAAAAATTGAACGAGAAGTAAAAGTATTTCTGGATGTTTGCACAGGTGATAAGATGAAAATAGCTATTTGAATGATAATCATTCAATAAATTGTATCTTATCATAATAACTTCCAACTGATAACAATTATCAGTTTCATAAAGTAAAAGAAAAGCCGCAAAGTTAAACGGGAAGTAAAAGTATTTCTGGATGTTTGCACAGGTGATAAGACGAGAATTGCTATTTGAATGATAATCATTTCATCTTATCATAAATCATTAACATTTATGATAAGTGTTGAAACTTTTAGGATTACCAGAAAATATTTTGAAATTTGTTTTTTAAACGAAAACTTATCACGCGAAGAATTTACGCAAAAAAAAAATTTCATAGAAAAATAAAAAAAAAACGATAAATAAAGAAAAAAAATTTTAACTAACCGAATTAAATTTGCAAATTTTGTTAATAGATGTGGAAAAATTCCAATCACTGATATTTGTAACAATGCTACTCTACCTGTCACCCCAATTTCGTCATATTGTTACGTGATAATTTGACGCAAAATTAGATCAGAGAAGAAAAAATTGACGAAAAAATTTTTATTATTATAAAATTGAAAAATTTTTTGTGAAATGATTTAATTTCTTAATTTAATTACAATTTAATTACCTTTAATTACCTCTTTGAAAGTAATTTCATTTCTTTTCGACTATTCCAATCAATGGTCCTTTATCTTTTTTTTTTTGGAATTATCTATCAAATTCATTCTTGAAAAGTTTAAAAATTTGTTGATAAATGATTATTGTTAAATTTAATATAAATGAAAAATTCAAATTTGAGAAATTTCAAAATTTTATTTAATAATTTAACTTATGAAATTTGTTACTTAAAAAAAAGTAATTTAGTGAATGTTGGAAAGTGATCATTTGAGAAGTTGCTGAAAACAAAAAATCAATCTTATCAGTAAAATATCAACCATTATCACCTATTTGCAACTATTGTATAATCAAAATTAAAATCATTTAAATCTCAAGAGTAAAGAATAATTCGAAATGGAAGCTGAAAAAGAAGTAAAAATGAAATAGATAATTGAATCAATTATATTTGTTAGAATTTGATTAACCTAAATTTTAAACTTATACTTTATTCAATGACCGATTTTATTGAATTCCGGTTGACTATTTTATGTTACTCAAAATTCTCAATTACTATTTTCAAGCATTATTATCATTTGCTTATCATTGTTATTCATTCATTGATTCGTTATTTCTGAATGTAATTAGTAATCCGGTAAATATTAATTATTTAAGTATCATATTTAGCAGGAAAATTCAAATTGCCAATCGTTGTACAATCATTTTTTGAAAATTACTTATTAAACTGTCTTTCTCTTCGGTATTAATTTATTTTTTTTACTGTTTACAAACTTAATTAATTAAGATTTAATAATGAGTAACGAATGCTGCATAATAATGGTAATCGTGATAATGATAATGATAATGATTCAGGATGACTTACCGCATCTGTTTCATATTGAAATATACCATTGATTTCGAGTACGCGAACAATTTCATCTGGAAATATAATATATCTATGCATTAATGAAATTTCAAATTAAATTTACAAAATTTTAAATCGTAATTACTATGCAATTTTAATTACGTAATCATATTATTAAGTAATTTAATATATAATTAATTAATTTAATGTGTAATTAAGTGAATTAAAGTAAAGTAGTAATCTCAGTAGTCAGTTATAATTATATGCAAGAAATTCTATCACTCAATAATTAGTTAAGATTACAGAAAAGAGTAAGAAGATGAGTATTTCAATTTTTGTAGTAATTTACTCAAAATTACTCAAATTTACTCAAATTTATTAAAAAATTTTAATAATTTTTCAAAGTTTAAAGAATTATCTTAAAATTTCAAATTACCTTAAAATAAATAGCGCAATATTGATCCGTTTAAAAACAATTACTTTAATATCAATATAATAATAATACTGAATAATTATAATCAACTAATTATTATCTTATCAGATGATAAGAGAAATTATCAGATGATAAGAGAAAGTTGATAAAGGCACATAATATATATATACAATGGATAAATGCCTGATAATATTCGTTGAATTACTTTAAGATTTCATTAAACCGGATGCTGATGGCGGTGGCAATTCGACAAAACCGGTTTATTTGCTAAACATTTTACAACTATCAATTTCCAATCAAAAAAAAAAAAAAAAAACATACCTGTAAAAGCATCACGAAGATTAGCAGGAACACTTCGTCGTCTATTCTTTTCTAGCTAAAAAATTATTTACTATATTTTGATTTTTATTTTATTTTATCAATTATCGATTATTTGATTGCATTCTTTATCATTTGTTAATTATAATTAAATTTCAAAGTCAATTAATATTTGAGAATGAGAAATCAACAATTCATAATAATAATAATAATAATAATAATAATAATAATAAGATGATGATAAATTTCTTTAATCGATTATTGCAGGAACAAACGATGAGATGATATCATCATAATGATTGTTTGATGATCTCATGTGAAATAATTTTAAAATGATACGTTTAATTTGATAATAAAAGATCATTTTGAAATTTAATTCAATTTTTTTTTTAATTAAATTAATTATTCCAAAATGGCAAAGACAATACTAATTAATTAATTAACATCAGTAAAATATTCTATTTGACAATATCAAATGATAAGAATGATATCGTCTGATAAGTCGTATCATTAATAAATGATATCGCTGATAAGGCTTAATTAATATACTAAAACTTAATTAACATACTAAAATTTACATACTTAATTAACATACTAAATAAAGCAACAATTATTACTATTACCAGTTGTTATCGAGAAGAAAAGAAATACTGTTATTATCATTATCAGAAATATTGCTATCGTTATCACGAAAGTATTATTGTTATTTTGAAAGATAATATTACTATTATTATTTGGAATATTATCAATATTATCATGATTAATACTATTTTAATTTTAATTACTATTTTAAATTTTAATTTGATTAATACTATTTTAATTGTTAAGAATATTACTTCTGATATCAAAAAGAAAAATGCTACTACTATTATCAGGAATAGTACTATTACTATTATCAAAGTACCATTATCATTATCAGTAATGTTATAATAATTATTAGGATGAAAGAGAAGAAAGTAAACCGTATGTTGACGATTACGCTGTGGCCTTATTGGTGCACGACCTGTTGCTCGTCCAACAATTTCAGCTTTTTGTTTATCATTCATCGTTGTGTTAGGAGAAGATGGATTAATATCAATATTAGGATAAATAGTATTTGAAGAAGCAGTAATAGTTTCTAAAGTCTGAAATGAAAATCATACGATAAATTATTATTAATATTATTATTACTATTGTTAAAGATTATAATTATACTAACAATGATTATTATTTATTGTTATTATTAATTATTATAATTATTATTACTATTTATTATTATTATTATTAATCATTATTACTATTAAAGATTATAATTATACTAATAATAATTATTATTTATTATTATTACTATTTATTATTATTGCCATTGTTATGCTCTGAAAGTTAAAGTATTATATTAATATTATGCTAAGTTCATAAATTATCACTTCTTATCAAAGTGCTATTCGAATGCATTTTGATGATAGATCGATATTTCTATATTTAATATATGATTAATCTATTGATATATTAGTAAAAATATCTCTGTACTTTTCATTTCGTTTTTGCTACTGTAGTAGAAATATTTCTATACTTAATTTAATTCATCTATTGATATATTAGTAAGAAATACTTTCGTAGTTAATTTATCATTCAGTTTTTTCACATTCTATTCTAAATATTTCTATAATTAATTTGTCTTTTAATTATTAATATGCTTGTAAAAACCTCTCTGTAATACATTTAATGATATAGTAAGTGAAATAGATTTAAATGATTATATTATTCATAAATTAATGATTATAAGATTATATGATTATATTGTATGATATATGATTATATGATTATATGATTGTATGATTATATGATTGTATTATTTAAATGATTATATTATTCGTAAGAAGATAATAAACCGTATGCAAAAAAATCGTAAAATCATCATAAATCATCGTAAAAAATATAAAATCTTACATCAAATATGATTATATCAATTAGAATGAAAATTACGATATTAAAATTAATATTATCATTCTAATTTAAGTCTTACATTAAACTCATTTCTTCCCTTTTTTTTAAAATTCAATTTAATAAAATTCTTAATTTTCATCTAAACTACAAAATCAAAATTTGAATTTTGAGAAATTTTTGTATAAAAAAAATTTTGCTAACTAAAATTACAACTGAATTTTTATTTATAAGTAAATTTCAAAAACTCGAATTTGATAAATTTTTGTGTGAAAAAAAAATTTAGCTAATTAAATTCCAGTTAAATTTTTATTTGCAAATAATTTTAGTCTAAATTCTATGAAAAATTTTTCAATTTTATTTAACGGCATGCAATAAAAGTTAAATTTTGTTCACTAAATTAAAATGCTATGAGTAGTGGTACTTGAAGGGCTAGAATTGAAGCTTAAATTGTACATCTGGTAGCTTACAATTGGAAAAATTAAAGCAAATATGAAATTAAAACATCTGGTGGCAAATAAATTACCTCTGCTAATAAAGTTATCGATTTTACGCTGCGTGTTTTTTTTTTTCATGATAAATTTTTTCAAATTACTGGAATAGCATTTGCTTCTTCTTCGTAAAGCTGCTTCTTTTTTTTTTCGCATGCCATTACTTTTTATTATTTACGAGTTATTTCTTATCAGTAAGCAGCATTCAGGCCAAAATCTCATTAAAAAATTAGGCCAATAAAGGAGGAGTGAAAATTTGCCTATTATTTACTTTTTTTTTTTTTGCTAAAATCCAAATCATGATTTTTTATGATAAGAAAAATATAAGCAATTAAATGAATTGATTAGAATCCTCGATGAAATTTTAACATTGTGAAAATTATAACTATATTTTTAGATATTTTGTGATAAATCATGATTTTTTATGATAAAAAAATATAAACAATTAAATAAATTGATAAGAATTCTCAATGAAATCTTATCATTGTTAATATTATAGTTATATTTTTAATTTTATTATTTCATTTTATTAATATTATGATTTCGTTTTCTGTTAATATTATGACTAATATCATCTAAAATTATTTCAATAAACGAAAAAACGTGATTTTGATAAGAAATATAATTGTTATTACTTGTTATAGTGATAAAAGTAAACATAACGATTAGCTTTTTTAAAGCTAATTTTAGAAAAGGATAAAATTAATGTAACCTTAATTTATATGAAATACTGCAAAATTTGCCAGTAATAACAGATATGATAGAAAAAATTTTCATATTTATTATTTATTATTATTAGACAAATGTATTAATAATAACACACAGTATGGGATGTAATGCTGAAGAATACGAATTATTGATTGATTTCATCAATCATTAAAAGTTGCAGGAAAAAAAAAAGGATAATAAATTAATAAATTAACCAACCATACTTAACAGATATCCATGTAAAAATGAATCATACATTGAACCAAATAATCGTTCCCAAGCACGAGTTAAGAGAAACATGATAGCGATACTACAGCAAAATATTGATAACGAGATAAGAATTGAATTGACTACTGTATGTGGAAGATACGTATAGATAATTAAACTAAAAATAAAGTATAATAAAATTAAACTTTATTACGATAAAAATATGATAAAATAAATCATCATCTTTCAAAAAAAATTGTATCATGATAAAGAAATCTTAATCTTTTTAATATTACGATTTAAAACGAAGTAATAATGCTTGAAGAAGAAAAAAAATTCTTAAAAAAACTTAAAAAAAAATAAAAACTGCTAAAAAGTAATAACTAAAAAATAAATTATAAATATTAATTCAAATTTTTTTAAATGTTTTACTGTCACTTTTGTCAACAATATTTTGGAAGATATTCTAGCAGCAATTTTTTTTTTAGAAATTTAGATGAAAATTTTGAAAGTAACTGAAATGAATATTTAGGTACATTGTTTCAAAGTTAAAAAAAAAGTAAACTTTTTGTTAACTTGTTCAAATTTTCAAAGTATAACTTATAAATTTAGGGTACAACTTTTTTTACTTGCTCCAAAATTACTATAGAATTATGGCTTGAAATTTAATAATCATCGGTACAATTGTTCAAACTTCTTATTCGAATTTATCAAACTGATGGAATGATAGTTTTAAGTGATGCTTATAGCTCAAGATAATTTTGAAAATTAAATTTCGTTGATATTTTTTCCAATTTACTATCGCATTTTTTTAATTTGCTAAAAGTTAAATTTTTTTTTTAGAATGAACTAATGTTGCAAAATTCAAATTAAATATATTTATAAATCGTGTAATTCTTCGAAGCTATTGAATAATTTTATGAAAATAGTAAATTCTATGAAGTAATAATATCAAAACTTTATAAATTTCAGAGTATAACTTTCCATCTGTCCCGAAATAGTTCAAAGGTTATGTTGTGAAATTTGAAATTATGCTTGAAACACTCGGATAAATCAATAAATAAATAGAATAAGTAGAATGAATACACGATTTTTTTAATTTTAAAAATTTTAATTTAAAATTCTTTCAACCAAAAATTGCTATCGCAAAAATGTTCAAAATATTTTTCGACAAAATTCTACGATATTTTAATTTCTTATCTAATCAGTTTATTTTTCATTTCCTTTTTTTTTGCAAATACGACTAATTTCTTTTAAATTCATATGATGCTTTAAATTAGAAAAAATTAAGCTAAATTAGCTCATTTAAATTGGTTTGTTCTGAATGAAAGATAATCGAATTAGTATTTATTCATTGCTAACTAAATGCCAGAATTACTCTTTTATTTTTTAAATTTGAATTTCATGAAATTTATTTTTTGAATTATATTCTTTAAACTTAATTAACCTGGATGATAGCGTTAGAATAATTTGTGCAATAGTAAAAATAATAGTTGCGGAATTTGGCGTTAAGCCACACATTCTAAAAATTACATTCATACCGTCATTTCCGCTGTTCCGCGGTGGTAAATTCTTCTCCATATCTGAAAAATAGTTCTCCGTTAATCTTGATAAAGCAAAAAAGAATTCTATCAAAAATAAAGAGAAGCTTCTAAAGCTAATTCAATAATTAAATACCTTGCCCTTGATATCTAAATTTAAATAAGCTAAATAAGCTAACTGGTAGCTATTGGTAAGGGAAGTATAGGATTAAAAATTACCCAACTTAACAGGTAAGGTAAGTTACACTTACACAATACAGACAATTGGATTAGCAAAGAAGAAAAAGATTGGCCAAGCTTTATATAGCCATGCTTGAATGAAAGCTAATTATTTGTCAATTCTCAAAGTAAAATATAACAAAAGAAATAAAACGAAGAGAGAAAAAAGATGTGAAATTTCATTGAAACTATCAAAAATTAAATTCAAATTTTCAAGAGATTAAAATTTCTAAAAATCTGATAAGTCCATTTAGGAGTAATGCATACATTTTTCACACTACCGTACTATATTACCGTCGTTCTTAAAAAATGCTAAAATACTACCAAAAATCTTTCATATTTTTTGCGGTAGCATTACTATATCCTGAATCATCTACGACAGTACATTTATATATTAAAAAAATGAATTGAACTTCAATACTTTTCATTAATTCATTCATTCTTATAATTTTTTTTCACTGTCTCTACTACGGTATAGGTAGTACAGTAATAGTTTTATTACCGTAATTATGCTAAATAAGATTTTTCTTTTCTCCAAATATACCAATGCAATATATTACAGTGATATAAATATGAATATATAATGTGAAATAAATGAGGGGGAAAAGAGGAAAATTGAATTTTAGTAGAATGAATTTTAATTTTTAATAAATTTAATTAATAATTAAGCCATAAATTTGTGACAAATAATAATAGAATGAAGTTTTAATTATTAATTTAACCAAAAATTTCATAGATAATTAAGAGCATTCAACAAAAAACAGAAATTGAAGGACGAAAAAAAAGTTGAAAAAGTGAAATTGATAAAATTTCATACACCTACTTAAAAATTTCGTACACACATATGTTCGCACATACACAGGTAAACACGCAGTATATAAAGACAGGTACAAATGAAGAAACGTACCTACGTACACTTACGCATGCATACACAAATATACTAGGGATATTTACATATCTACATATCCATGTATACTTAAATATATACACACCTACGTAAACATACACACGTAGACATAAATATGTAATCACGTACCTATATGTTTGTAAGCATGCGGTTAAACACACATACATAAAGAAAAGTAGAAATTGAGAAATTGACATATCTTACACACACGTAAACACTCACGCACATGCGAGTAGAGATACCTACATGTCTTACGCACAAACACACGTAAATACCCGTACACGTGCACTCATATACTTGAGGAACGTTAAAAATGGGAACATCTGCATACTTTACACACGTGAACATCCATACATCTGCACTTACATGCATAAAGAACGCTTCAAACAGGAATACCTAAAAACCGTTTGCTTCAAGTAGGAATACCTCGAAATATCTTACTTCATTTAGGAATACCTAAATAATATACGTAAACTCCCGCGCACATGCATTCACGTATACGTAAAGAAAAGACGTAATTATTGTTAATCTATGAAATAATTAAAAATGAAATTATTATCTATAAAAATGAAAACTAATACGATTAATTACTTTTACTGAACTATCTGAATGAAAAAAAAAAAGAAGCTTACATAAAGCTTTTCATTTTCAGGGAGGGCCTTAAAAGAGAAATGAAAGAGGAAGAAAAATTGTATATGAAAGCAAAGATAAAGAATTTGTTATATCTCTATTTTTCTTTTCATTTCAACCTAATGAATAAATATAAGCTTAAATATGCGTCTTTTCACTTTTCCTTTTTTTCTTTCCTTCATCAAAATTTTTTATAGAATAATAGAATTTTTATTTTAAATAAAAGAGATGACTGATTTATTGATCCAATTAAGTGATAATTGTTAAATTCTCTTATCACAAGTTGGTAATTTAATGAATTCATGAATGATAAACTATAAGTGATAACTGTTGAATTTTCTTATCACAAGTTGGTAATTTAATGAATTCATGAATGATAAACTATAAGTGATAACTGTTGAATTTTCTTATCACCAATCAATAATTTAATAAATTAACGATTGATAAATTAATTAATTTTACTTGAATTTATCGTATATTTTAAATTCAAATATTAAAGTTTGTTATGTAAAAAAAATGTAAAAAAAGTGAGTTGATTGAAAAATTGTTAGATAGATGGAATTATTCCAATTTCTTTTTTTTTTCTTTGATTAAGATAACTCGTAAATGTGTTCTTCTTTTTTATAGCTTAATAGCTTAGCTATTTGGGGTAAATCTGAATTCTATCCAAAAAATAAGAATAGAAAGAAATAAACAAAAAAAAAGGACAATCAATTGAAATGAAGCATTTTTTTAGTTTTAAATGAGTGAAATGCTAACATTTTTTAATCTTTTCAATCTAATATTTCAAAATTTTTCATTGAAATTCTTAAATTGCAAAAAGAGAATCTAAAAGGATTATATACTATAAAATAAAATTGTAACTGATTAAACGTTTCTCACTAAATGGTACTACTACATATTCTTCCAACCGAAATTTCAGTATTTTTCGCGATTTCCCGGAAAATAATTGGTAAATTGGAAGCAGAAGCAAGTAGTACATCAACTAGTTTTACCATAGCAACTTAAGTTTAATCCTATTTTGAGAATTTATCATTTTTGCCATAATTATTTTTTTTTTGTTTCAAAAAACAAAAACAATGAAAAAACTCGGTTTGATTTGAAAATTTAAAGAAGAGAAAAATCAATAAAAGAAAGAGAAAAGAAAAAAACAAAAATCAAATTTTACTCAATAAATTAAAATTCTTCAAAGTTTGCATTCACTAATAAATGCATCAGCGATAAATTAATCTGATCAAATATTAATATAAAATAAAATTGAAACAATTTTAATATGAGTAAAATAACTTTGAAATAATTCACAAACAATCGTACAATTAAAGTTAGCATATAAATTTGATCGAAATAAAATTAATAAAATGAGTTTAATCAAATATGAAGATAAAATGAGTGAAATTAATAAACAAATTTGATTAAATAAATAAGTAACTTGAAATAATGAAGTAACTTTGAAATAATTAACAAGCAAATGTACAAGTAAAATTAACATATGAATTTGATTGAATAAAATTGACATAATAAATTTAATTAAATACTAAAATAAAATTAAAATAATTTTGAATTAATTCACGGACAGAATAATTTATCATTTTGATTAAATATTGATATGAAATAAAATTGTAATAACTTAGAGATAATTAAAGAACAATTGAATAAATAAAGTAACCATATGGATTTAATTGAAGTAAAATTTAATGTAGTAAATTTAATCGAATACTAATACGAAATAAAATTGCTATAACTTTAAGATAATTGGAAAACAGTTGGGAAAATAAAGTTGACATATTAGCATATTAGCTTATTAACAGTAGCATAAAGTTAAGATTTGATTAAAAGTAAAATTAATATAACAATTTTGATATAAGTAAAATTGAATAAAATTGAAAAAAAGTAAAGAAATGAAATAATTCACAAATAAGTTAAAGAAATGAATTAAATCCAAATCAGTGTTAAATAATAAGAATGCTAATTTCAATGATGGGATTGTTAAAGGAGAGGAAGTTTGAAAAGCTGCGATATTGAGAGGTCAAAAGTCAAAAGCTGCAAAATTGTTGAATAGTTGAGTTTTGAGATTGAAAAGATAAATTTAAATTGACATATGTCAATGAGTTATTGCAAATGGTTCTTTTGCAATTAAGCTTATTAAGCTACAATTTCGACTCAATGAAATGTAATATAAGCTAAAAGGAGTAGATAATACAATTGATATTCGTTATATCGTTTATTGTCTCAGTAAAATATTTCTTAATTTCGTTATATTGTTTATTGTTTCAATAAAATATTTTTGGAATAACTCATTTTCTAATCCATTTTTAATCTCATTTTATCGTTTATTGTCTCAGTAAAATATTTTTTAATTTCGTTATATTGTTTATTGTTTCAATAAAATATTTTTGGAATAACTCATTTTCTCATCAATTTTTAATCTCATTTTATCGTTTATTGTCTCAGTAAAATATTTTTCAATTTTCATTTCAATTTTTTCATTTTAATTTTCCCTCTTTTTATTTTGTTGTTTCACATTATTTCTAGTAATATAATGAAAGAGAGAAAGATTTATGGATTGATAAAGTACTGATTAAAATGATAACTTATAACTGATAATTTATTAATTGGAAATGAAATTTGAAAATTTGTAACTGATAAGATATCAGTTAGAGATGAAGTCGAGAAATTTGTAAGTAGTAATTTATTGATTAGAAATTAGAAATGAGATGTGGAAGATGAGGGTGAAAATTTATAACTGATAATATGTTAATTCGAAATGTAATTTATTAATTATAAATGAAATGTGAAAATTTCCAACTGATAATTTTCGCAGGAAAACTGATAATGTATTAATTAGAAATGATTGTGGAAATTTCTAACTGATAATTTGTTAATTGAAAATGAAATGTGATAATTTTTTAACTGATAATATACCAATCATCCCAAAAATTTTCCAACAACTGGTAATGCATTAATTAGAAATGAAATTTGAAAATCTATACTTATATTAATTGGAAATGGAATACATAAATTAGTAATTGGTAATGTATTAATTAGAAATGAAATTTGAAAATCTCTAATTGATAATGCATTAATTATGTATTCGTTGCTTTCCAAGGAATGCTTTCGAAGCAATCAGCTAAACGCATTTTCATGCTGTAAATAAAAAGCTTATCCAATATATTTCAAATAAGATAAGACATTTTTTCAAAAAAAAAAACTAAAATTAAAAAATAAAAAATGAAATGTGGGATTGATGAAGAAGAAAAGATAGGTTCTTCCAAAAGCGTTTCATCTGTAATAAATAATCTAAAAAATTAAAATTAGAAATTTGAATGGGAAAAATGAAAATAAAAAACACAAATTATGATTTCAAAGAATAATTAATGAAGGTAAGTATATTCGTGCAATTTTCCTATCGTTATTATACAAATCATGATTTCAAATATTAATAAATACAATAATAATAATAATAATAATAATAATTATCATTATTGTTACTATTATTATTATCAACATTATCATCATTAGTTACTATCAATAATTACTATTAATCATTCATTAGTTACGTATTATTTATTACCAATTATTAATTATTATTAAATTATTATAACGTTATTATTTTTATTGAAATAATCATAATTAAAATTTGAATGCAAAGGAATTTTTTTTTAAACCTAATATTACTAGAATCAGGGAAATATTTTTTACAATTATCCAACAAATACTGAAAATAATTGACTAATTGAAATTTAGATTTTATTATCTGATAAAATAAAATAATCAAAATACATCAGATATTTTGTGAACGTTTTGAATAACCTTTGACACCCAGGTACTTATATTGATAAATATTCAATCTTATCAATGTGTAAGTTTAACAATCAGTAAAAGAAATTTACTAGTTAAGAAATTAAAAAAAAAGAGTTCCTGCTAGGGTGGTGAAATTCAGATTTTATTATCGGACAAAATAAATAAAATAAATCAGAACTTTTCGAATAACCTTTGACATTCAAGTGCTCATTATACTGATAAATGCTCATCTTATCTCTTAACTCATTTTGAAAATTTAGTAAAGAAAATCTATAAGTTAAGGAATTAAAAAAAAAAAACAATTTTTCAAAGTATAATTCCATTCTTTTTAAGCTTTCAAAATAATTTAAAAAAATATTTCACCTGTAGTGTTAAATTGCTTCATAACTTTTCATATATTCAAATTCATTGCAATTTTCTTACCTTCAAATGCCTTTAAGTAATATAATGTTTGTTTCAAAAAAAAAAAAAAAAAAAACTAATTCTTCGAAATTTTCAACGATATGAACGAATTTCGAATTTGACACAATCGATTGAAAAGATTAAAATTTAGTGTATATAAAGTTTTTGATTAAAATAACTTAAAGTAAATATATAAAATTAATTTAATTAAATTAAAGTAGAAGAAAATGCATGTAATTAATTAAAATGAATTAAAGGGTGAAATCTTTTTTTAATCCAAAAAAAAAACATATAAGCAAAGAATGTAATGTTTTTGACAATTGTGATTTATGATAATTATGATTACGATATTACGTCATGCCACATGCAATTTTTAAATTACAAAAAAAAAAAAACTTAATTAATTACGGTTATTTTTAGCAGAGAATTTGCACTTAAAAATTATTACAATGAATCATTTTTCATTTTTGCTTGCAAATGAATAATAAGTTTGAGATAGAAATTATTACGATTAATTTCCAGGAATAATTATAAAGTATGATTTCGATTAATTTTACTTTTAATTTTTAATTTTTAATTTTATTTTATTTTATATTATTTTATCTGAATTTGAATAAATCAATGAAAATTGCCATAGCTTATAGTTTTAAATGATGATACCTGATGATATTGTAATTTTAAATTTTATTACTCGAATTTTAAAGTTCTTAGAAGTAAATTGAATGTGAAAGTAAGTTTACTGATTTCTTCCAGAAGCTGTTAATGTATAAATACATATTTTACGTATAGAATATATAAAATGTAGATTATATAAAATATTACTGTTATAATATATAAAATTAGAATCGAAAGATATTATCTAGGTTCGAAAGATGTTATCTAGCTCTATAAAGTTAATAAACAAGTAATACTTTTTATATATTTAAGTAATTCTCATTCTTAAAGTTATCCCTCATAAAGTCATCGTTTTTTTAATTAAAATTAGAAATGCAATACATTGAAAATACACTGAGTTGTCACTTGCAGAAATGTTATCATCAATATTCTTACTCTAATTCTTACTCTAAAAAAAATCGATAGTGTTACTTTATAAAGTATTAGCGATTTTTGATTAAAAATGAAAATTTTAGTATCAGTTTCTGAAATTTAAATTATTTATTTAAAAGAAAAGTTAAATAACGATAAAATATTGTAAAGAATGAGGAGAAGAATGACATCTTTATCATGATAAAGAATGATAATAATAAATCATCGAGAAAATTATTCATTGATAATAAATCTTAAGAATCATTTTATTTAAATAGCAATTTTGTAAAGCAATCTCTTTTTTTTAATTTTTAATTTAGTTTTCCTTATTTGCTAAATGATAGTTTATTAAAAATACGATTACCTAAAAGGAATTTGCATTAATTTTTACAGTAATTAAATTCGAATTAAAATGCTTAATTTAAATTTCCAAAAGAAAGTTTACATTATATCAATGAAAATTTTTAATTTCTTGGATGTGATTAACTGAAAATCCTTTCTGAATCTATCAATTAATAAATGATAGTTGAAATTTATTTCTGAATTATTAAAATATTAATTACTTTAGAAATTGCTATCGGAGTAAAGTTAACCATTGCAATGCATCAATAAAATCAATGATAATATTAATGATAATAACAATGAATACTAACAATAAAACAAAAATAGTAACAATAACAACAATAATAATAACAATAATAATAATAACAATAGTAATAACAATAATAATAATGATAAT
>JABVXU010000907.1:0-15607 GCA_013365365.1 Cruorifilaria tuberocauda
TCCCTTCGACATTCTGTTATTCTTCAATGAAATGATAAAGCTTTGCTTATGCCTGATAAAAATCACTGTGACTAAACAGGCTGCACCAACCAGGAACACCACGGTACCGAGTAGAAGAAGCATATCCAGTGATGAAAGACAAACTGAGATTCCATGAGATTCCTTCTTTGCGGCTAAATTGATAATAATGGATTTGAAGGTGATAAAACGAAAGAAAACTACTGAATCAAGTTATCAAATCTTAGCTTCTACTGATAAATCACCTGCATTGTAATCAAGATGATATTGTATTATTTGATACAAATAACAGGCGCATTTGTCCGGTTTTAACTTTACTTTTCCTTGGCAGAACAAATATCCCTTATTGCTTCTCAGTTCGCTCACAGAAGGAATATCCAGAAAGAAGTGAATACTTCCTTCCTATATTCCTTTTTCCATTTTCTGAACGAATATTTTCTGCTTTTTCACCTGTGCCTAAATTAATGGTTTAATATCTAAGATAATATCTAAGTTAAGTTACCTTTGTTGTCGTTCGGTGATTCATTTGAAAGATGAAGTTCAACCAATGGGAATACAACAACACGTGCTGTTAAATCCATTTCAGCAACGTTCATTTCCGATAGCTTCAAATTGTTGCTAGGAGGAATTTCTCTTCGAATTCGTACCTTACTAGGTATTGTACTAGTTTCCATGGAACTAAATGATTACCTATTTCACTATCAGTTATTGTATCAAATGGAACATGTAAAAGTGAGAACTTATTTATTAGATAAGATGTTTATTTATTTATTAGATTATTTATAAGCAAACAAGTTTTCAATTAAAGTAAATAAGTTTCAGTTAAAGTCAATTAAAGTAAATAAGTTTTCAGATTGATTATGGATTGAATATGAAATTAGATATTGAAGTAATTTTACAGGAAAAAAAACTCAACTTTACCTGATTTCACCTGATGTTTACCTGATCAAAGTTAGCTTGTGATTGTTCGGGACTCACCTTGATTCTAGTGGTGATTGTAATGGGGGCGGGGGCGTGAAATACAAATTTCTCCGAAGTTCTTCGCGTGTTGCATCAATCGGTCCGAAAAATTCTTTTTCGGATTCTAAAATCAATCTACACCAATCACTGGAATTCATTATCATTATTACTATGATATCGATGGTTTTTTGTTATCGTTGTTAATCATTATTATTAATATTAAACTATCATCATTACTTATCATTATCATTACTATTACTGTTATTGTTACTATTTATTTTTGTTAATCATTAATCGTCATTTTTTTTATCATTGTAAATTATTCTTTACCTAAATAGTTAAAAATGTCTCGAAATCGGAAATTCCAGAGATCACACTTCAGAAATCTTGAAAGAATTTACCGTGATGACGAAAATGCGATGGATCGTTGTAATGACGACGATCTGGCGAAAAGTATTCGATTGGTAGTTGCGTGAAGTATTCAGCACCCTCACAGGCTGGTGGCTTAAAATGAAATTTTGTAACTTTTCAAATCATTTCGTAAAATGATGAAGAAAGAAAAAAGCAACTTCCTATTTATAAAATAAAATGAGAATTGTTTCGATAACTTAACTGAACTTTCTGAAATGATCGTGGGGAAGATGACATTTCTAGATCATATGATTATCACATTATCAGCTTAATAAGTTTCAATTCATACTGATAATGCTTGCACTAGAAAGTTCATTTGTCGAGAGACTTACTTTATAACACTTTTAGATCTATACCTCCTTTATCACTATTATCTTTATCGTTTTTTTCCACTTCTCTTCCTCTTTATTTCTTTACTGTTTCTTCAAGTTAAGTTAACTAAGATAATTTCTCCAGAATATTCAAACATACAGTGACATCATCACAGCCACCATCATTCTTAACACAAAGTTGTATCGTACATGTAAAATACAGTTGAATCTTATCAGAATACTTGAAAACTCGTGTTTCTGCATAAGCTGTTATAGCCTGATTATCATATTCAATATCTGATAGCAATAAAGGATCCAAAATACATCTGAATTAATTCATTCCATCATATCAATTGCTTTTTTCAAAACAATTCTTTCATTTTCGGTTTTGTTTAATGCACAAAAAAAAAAAATTTAATTTTATTAAATCATGCAATTTGAACTTTTAATTAAATTTGCGCTTTGATCTGTGAAAAAGTGCTGAAATTAGGCTGTTAAAAATTAATCTCTGCTAAATCGTCCTGATAAATTGAAGCATAAAGAAGAGAGAATAAAGAACCCTTTATTGTCCACAATCGGAACATGCTTTCCTTGACCATCATCAACATGGCATGAATGAATTAGTATACCATACATCGTACCAGCTTCTTAAGTATCACATATTATTGTAGCAAATTTAGCTTAAAAACTTTTTCAAAAAAAAACTTTTTGAAATAAACTGTGAGAATTAATGAAGTGAATATCTCTCTATCAACTTCTTCTTAATTCTTAATGATAATTAACTTTTAACAATAATGAAAACACGAATTAATTTAAGAGAAAGAAATTATTTCTTAATAAAAATTAATTACCCAAATCGCAATGCCATACATGCCATATGTGATCACCAATGTGCGCAAATTTCACAAATGGGCCATTACGACTTTCACGTATTTCATAGGAACACGTCGGAAGAGTAAATTCTGCTTCGATAAATTGCGTTGTTAACTGACTGAATATAATACAATATATTATTCAAATCCTCTCTCGGATTTATTCCTGCAGTGGCGGACATCACGTCAGCCAACTGTTATCATATCATATCAGATAATGTCAGTCAACTATTATCACAGCATTTAAAATTTCTTTTAAATTATGCAATTGTTTCTTACTGAATACTTATTACTTAGCTTACTGTTTCTTCTGAATGTTAGCTTATTTTTATACCTGAATTTTCTTACTTTATAAAGCTTATGGGATAAGAAGGTAATTCAATAAAGCGTTTAGGTAATTTAAGAAATTAAAGAAAAAGATTAAACTTATTGCACAATTCAATAGAATTAGATTTTCGCTATAGAATAAATATTCAGTTATTAAATTACATTCCTTCTAGTAATTATTAAATTAAAAACAAGGAATTTTTCAATAAATTTATAAGTGAGAAAAGTTTTTACTTACTAAGTTTAGAGGAAAATTTTTAGATTGATTTGTAAAGTTTATTGACTAAACAAAATGGCTTACCTAACATCTAACGTAGCTTCTAGAGCTTTAACTGATTCAGTGAAAAAACATCGAACTCGATATGCTCGATCAACTTCTGTTTCAAAGATCTTCAATTGAACTTACTCATTATTTGTCATCATGTTTACATTATTATCATTATTATTTTAAATGTTTACAAGTTTAATTCATTAAAAAGTAGGCAAAGATGTCACTTTTATGGATCTTTTTTAGATATTTCCGAAATTTTGATCAATTTGTTCGACTTTTCAAAACTTCAAAAAATACTTAAGAAATAGAAATTTCCAAATCTTAAAAAAATATTATTAAATAAAAAATAGGAAAATATATATATATAGGAAATTTTATGAAGAATAGGAAAAATAAAATGATACTATACCGGATGGAATGATATAATAAGTGTAAATGTATAAGCAACGCCACGTGGATTCAACTAAAATTTAAACGTGATTAAATTTAGAAAAAATATTAAAATATAATTTGATGGGGAAAAAAAACTATCATCAATTTGTATTTCATAATTTATTTAATAATTTTGATGACATAAAAAACAATTTTGAAGATGACGTATTTTGTAATTTGAATGAATTTCAAATTATTTGAATTTGTAGTGAATCATGCAGCGGATTATGCAGAATCATTAGTTACAATTTAATTCAACTAAAAAAAATTTTTTTGAAATTTTTTGAACAAGTACTTTTACAAATACTTTTATTTGCTATAATAAATATCATCATTTGAATTATTTCGTAAAAGAAAAATAAAATAAATGAGGAAATGATTAAAAGATACTGAATGAATTTAGGTTATACAATCCTATAGATTAATTATTTTCATCATTATCTTTTTTATCTTCTACAGTTTCTAAAATTTAACTTAACAAGGTAACTTTTTCATGAGAAAAATAGCTAAACAGATACCGTACGTTGACGTCGCATATTGCATTCACCAAATTTCAACGAAAATTTTAACTGTTGATCGTTATCTGATAATCTATCAAGATTGTATAATTGTTGCACATCACCATTGTTTGATATTACACAATCAGGATTATCACTTTCACCCTTAAAATTTTAGACTGGAGTTATCAGAAGTTTTAATCAGAACTTATATTCATGTGATATGATAGAGTTAAAGAAACTGTTTGAAAATGTTTGAAGCTTATCTCTTAAATTCGTATTTATTAGATTATTGTTAACTTTAAAATTCCATTCCGTAGCATGGATTTTTCTAATAATTCGGATCGATCAATCAATATCAAATAATTTTAAGTATTCCATAAGATGAAATTTTGAATGTTAAATTTAAATTACCTGAACATACAATCTACCAAAAAATGAATTCATAGTAATTACAACGATTGTAATACCATCGAAACCGCATTCCACAGTCGGTTCACCAAGAACGTTATTCTCGATTACTCCGACATTTGCTGTTGAATCTCGGAACAACTAAATAATGCTATTTGTAAATTATTAATTAGAATTTACGATTTTCATTACAAAATATGAACTGTGGACCGTAAAATTCAGTTAGCTAATCTTTTCTTTTCACGTCAGATATTACGTGGGCATAATACGAATGGAAAAGTTATATTGATATATCTCTCTTCAAATACTAATTTCGGAATTTTCATAAAAGTTTGATTTATACTTTAATTTAATCATTATTTTGCATTATTTTACAATAATATAACATGAATTAATGTGAAATTAACAAAAAATAAAATCTAAAACTAAAATGAACAAATTTCAGCGTAGGAACGATTAAAACTAGAAATTAAGTAGCGTACCTGAACTTACTAATAATTGAACCACTTATATTTCGTTATTATTTTAATAAGACAATTAAACTAAAATGGTGGGCGACCTCTTACAGAAAGGTCAGACCTTCCGTTGCCGGGAATCGAACCCGGGCCTTGCGGGTGAGAGCCGCAAATCCTAACCACTAGACCACAACGGACCCGTCCACGTGTTAGTTTACACGTCAAATTTAATTTAAATTATTAATTCATAAAAACTAACAATGCTAATGAATAGCATAATTAGTGAATAAGGAAGCGCCGTAACGAACACCCACGTCATACCCACGTTTACCTCTTTATCCTCTTTACACGTAACGTCGTCCGATTTCCGGGATGATCAACAGAATGAGTGAAATTTTTGCATAAACTGATTGAAAAAAATATTAATGACTAGTGATCTATATTACAAAAGGGTCTTATTGAATTGAAAATAGAGTGAATTGAATTTGATTGGATAATAATTTGAGGGAGAGATTGAGAAGAGGGAGAGAGAGAGAGATCTAAGAGAGAAGATATGAGGGATAGAGGGAGAAATCCTTCAATGAGTTGAAATGAGAAAAAAAGAGCTTAAATGGGTTAATGGGATTTCACATGAAGTATATCTTGTTCAATTGCTGAAAATTATACAACGAGAAGTTAAATGAATGAAAAAAATTCTGGAATGTTCTTGTTTTTCATATCCATTACAATTATTATACATTACTCCTTCAATTATTTTCTCCATTTTCTTTGATCATTTCTCTCAATAATATTCTTTTTGCCGAAATTTTATGAATACACACAAATACACGTACACGCGCACGTGTATTCATGAAAATTCAATACACATACACACAAATACACGCACATACACGCATGCACACACGTAAAATACATGTATATATGTACACGCCGCACACATAAAAATTTAAATACACACATGCGCCTGCATATGCACGTAAATTCAGACGCCACACGCAAACGCACATAAATTCACACACACACACACACACGCAAGTACGCAAACATACACGCAAATATATGCACATGTACAAATATACACACATACATACACAGATACAAGCATACGCACACGCAAATAACAGCCATATACGCTAATAAGCGCAAATGTACGATTACATGCATACACGCGTAAATACGTACACACACGCATACGTATCCATATGCGCGCTTACGCATTGGCTTTAAATTAATATTAAAATTGAATGAATTTTTCAAATAAATGGAAAACAATTTGTAAGAATAAACAAAAGACTTTTACAATACAATTATATCAAAAGCTCTAAAAATTAGATTGGAAAAATTAATTTTATTAACTAAATTTAATTAAGTTTTATTTCATTTTATTTTTTCGATAATTACGGGAAGATCCAATCGATAACTCAAATCAACAAGTAAACGTCATAAATAAATTCCGCCAACAAAGTGGAATAGATTATGCGCTTGATCGATTTCAAAAAGAGAAATTTGTTCAAGAGAAATATGGAATAGACTGAAATTGAGGAAATATTTTAAATTTAAAAATTATACGACAGTTACGATTTGTCTCAAACATTGATTGTATCATTCCTCTAAAATAATTGTTTCACTTATCATGCTTGCTAGAAAAGTGAGATGCAAATAAAATTTTCCTTTATTACACTCAAAATTTCCTGTCTTTTTTTAAAATTTATATAATAAATATTGAAATACTATGAGAAATGAAATAATTACGCACGCAAAAAAATTGATGTAAAAATATTTTTTTCTTCTTTCATGCTTTCCTTAAAAAAGCGTTGTCATTGCATTTATTTAACCAACGTCAAGTTTGAAATTAAATTCCAAATTGAAGTAAGAATACGTGAATTGAACTTTCCGCGGAAAAGTATGCTGACATTGCATTTATTTAATTCACATCAGATTTGAAATTAAATGCGAAATTGGAATAAAATGGGTTGAAAGTAATTGAAAGAATTCATGAAACCAGAATTCATGCCTGTCGTGTTTTCCAGCTTGATTCGAGAAAACAAAGCAGAATTTAGTTAATTTGCATATTTATTATATATAGCACGAGAAAACATACTCATACTCTTTTTCGTTTTTAAAAGTACAAATGTATAAAAACTTTTTGAACATATGGATGAGATTAGTCAACAGATTTCCAAAAATAAGAAGTTGGGGCGGAAGATGCTAATGCTGTGATCGTTGATGCTGTATTGAATGGTGCTGTTGCCATTGATGATCGTCTGTGATAAGCTAATTGACGTCTCTGAAAATTAATATTTTTATATTTTATTTCATACTATGTTTGGCTTAATATCATAATATATAAATTAACATTTTATTTTAATTAAAAATTTTCAAATAATTATAATATGCTGTTAGTATCGAACGAGTGATCAGTGATCAGTGATTGAGAGATCAATTTAAATTTCAGCATTGAGCATTTTTCGAAGATTTGACAATTGCACGATATTGCTATCTTGCATGATATTGTTGCAAGAAGTATTGAGCAAATTTTTTTTTTAATTTGAAAGTGAAAATATTACTTACTTCATGCAAATGTCCCTCCTTAATTTTCTCTATAACAAAAGTGATCATAAAAGCCCATGCTTTTCTTGAAGCTTCCGTTCGACTTTTCTTATCACCCCAATCTAACGTGCAATCGATAAACACTTCTGCCATTAAATTCCAAATTTCCTTCGATACTGCCTGTCCAGCTAACTAAAAATATCACATAAAATTTCAAATTATCACCGATGATAACTCATTACTTATAATTTCAAGGAAGTTTAAAGTAAAGTTAATATTTTCGAATTTTTCAATTGAAATATATCAAAATTCGTAAATTTTCATTTCAATTTTAAATTACTTTACAGGCTAACTGTAATTTCATCCTGACGGAGATTTTTTTTTTAATTAACAAAATTTCACTAACATTGGCATGTGTAGCACCAAGAGAAAACAAATATCCTGACATAGATTCTAAATTTTCTAAATTATCAACAATCTGAAAATAGTAACGGAACGAAATTATGTAATTGGTTGAAATAATTTAACAAACAAAAAAAGTATTTAATGTTTATATTCGCACGTTTCTTTATTATTTTATCATGAAAAATCAATTGAACGGAGCAAAAAAAGCAAAGGATCAGATAAAAACAGATAGATAATTTTAATTACAAATAGATTTAGAGATATTCGACAATCTGAAATGTTTGTAATTTCGAAAAAATGAGATGCAATAAGGGAAAACAATGAGGAATAAAAAGACTGATAAATTATTTTCTAAGTATTGAAATTCCTTATCATAATTTATCATAACACTTACCTTATCTAACATTTCACCGATAATTTTTGCATGTGTCTTATTGAAACTATCACGATTTGGAAAACGATGAGGAAATGGAAAACGAAAGAATTGATCTTTTATTTTCTTCGATTTAAAAAATATTCCATGTAATAATGCTGAACCAATTATAGTTGGACCTTTTGTTACGTAAACTTGACGCCAAATATTCCGTATTAAGTGAATTTGTGCCGATGTAACAGGACGTAGCGTTTCCGTACTGTTATAACGTTGTCTACTTAATGATTTATCTATCTGTAAAACTTATCATATTTATTATCACTTCTCATTCTCTTTCCTTCTTCATTTCAAACTTAAAATGTTTCTTGGTTAGAAATGAAAAAATCAAATGTATAGCAATACTATTTCAATTAAAATTTAAAAATAGAAGGAGAAATCCATTTTAAGTATATTAAGCTATTTTGGTGGTAATTAAAGCTAAAAGTTAAACTTAACCAAATTTCATATCACAAAAAGATGCTACATAATTATTACAACAGTTCATTTTTACAGAAATACATCATAAAAATTAATGCAAACAAAAAGCTGTTCTATTAAATTAATTTACCTGTATATTACAAAGTCGAGGACACTGTAACGATGATCTACCTTTTCTTTCATCCACTTTTTCCTTAACATTTTCATGCAGTCTGCTACTTACACCTGTTAGCAATTGTCCATGATATTTAGTGATTTGATTATCTTCCGTTTCCGGAGCACTATCACTTGGTTGACAGGAAGAAATGGAAGAGGACGAAGGCATATTACTACTTGCATCACTTAAATTTGTCGGAGAATTGCATGGCTCACCGGGGCATAATGTTGACATCTGAAAATTTTACTTCATTAATTATACAGTACTAATTAATTATCTCTATTAATACTTACAGTACCATTTACAATACGATACGATACAATACAGTACGAAGGATAAAAGAAGATGGTTATATCGATTATTGATAGGGTTAAAAACCTGAGGAACATTGGTTGATTGTTTACGAGTTGCAGGTAGAGAAGATTCATCGAATTCACTACTGAAATCATCTTCCATTTCTCTGCAATATAACAAAAAGGAAAACACTTAGAAATATTTTTATTAACAACAGAATTGATAATATCACACTATATGCTTCAAATTAATTAAACTTTTATCATTGATTAGTTGAAATTATTTCAGTAACTAGTTAACAGGTTAAAAATGATATCAGTGATCGATTAAATTTCACGTAGCGAAAATTCAAGAAATCATAAATCAAAAATGGTAAAGAGCACTGACGTAGAATCATTATCCATATTAGTAATCAGAATTGTTGGTTTCTCACGTTGTTTATCACGTCGAAAGGATTCCGGTGGACTATCCAGAATGAAATTACGTTAGTGCATTTCTTTGTTTTTTTTTTTTTCAAATAAAATTACTGATAAGAAATTCAAATAGAATTGCTAAAACATTTATTAATACTATAAAATATTCACCTAATACTCGATGATAAATCCATTGTTACTGATAATTTTTTCTGATTTGATGTTGAAGCAACATACTTCTTCTCCTGAAATTAATAAGTAATATGATTAATTATCATATCAGTTGCTTAGCATAGACTAATTGGTAGATTAGCTAATTTGGGATAGATGAATTTGAATTGAATCTATCGTTACAATAGTTGAAAATGTTAATTTACAACATGCTAACAACATGAATACATCATCGCGATTCCCGCGATATATCGGGGAAGCGAGTAGGAATGTCTGAGCTTTAAGCGAAGATAGGTGAAGGAAGTTAAAGAATAATAATGTACCAATTGATAATTACTTTAAACTCTACTCTATTAGAATTTAAATTTTCCAGCAAATTGGAAATTTTGCTAGTCGATGATTGGGGCCTCGTTAGCTCAGTGGTAGAGCGTCTGTCTCGTAAACAGAAGGTCGCTGGTTCGATCCCAGCGCGGGGCATCTATTGCATACAGTAGTAATTATAGGTTACTATAAAATTAGAGCAAATCCGGCACTTGTAAAATCATGCTTTGAATTCTTTGTGTTCTTTAACGTAAATTTTCATTTGCCATCATAAAGGTATAAAGAAAGATATTTATATAAAAGCTTCATAAAGATATATAAAGGTATAAAGGTATTTAACGTATTTATCTTAATTATCATTTTTGCATTAAGGAAATCGATAGTTTAAATTTGTAAACAAGAATGTCTGAGAAATAATAGTTAATTAGAGAAATATCAAAACAATATAAAAAAACAAAAATATCGATTTCCTTAATGCTGAAATGATTATTTTATGATAATCAAGATAAGTACATTGAATACCTTTATACCCCCCTTTACATATCTTTATAGAATTTTGTTTATACGGAGATTGTTGATTGTTAGGATAGCATAAGTAATACTTTCACTTTGATCATCGTATTCTCTGTAGTAATTTTCTTTCTCGTCATTTTAATTCTCTGATATAACTTCAGTGAAGTATTTGAGAAAGTATCACGAAGCTAAACTGATAGTTATCATTTTAATCAAACAAAAAAAAAAGAATTTTGAGTTTAATTGAAAAAATTAAGCTTTATTTTTAGTTTTTTCATCTAAAAGTCAATAAATCTTTCACAATTTTCCTTAAACTTATTCTATTCTATTCTTCAGTGAAATTTGGTGCAATTTCTCGTCGACGTCAGTGAAGAGAATGCACTTTTTGATTATTCAAAACATTATCTTTATCTTTAACAAATGATAACAGTGATAGAACCTATCACTTACTTCTCTTTATTTCAACTCAATTGCTTTTTAATTTTAAATTATCAAATAAAAAATATTATTTTGAAATTTTTCTAATTAATTAATTAATGCTTTTTTCTTAATATAACAAATTATTTATAATTTTCAACAGACAAAAAAAGCGGCAAGGAAGAAGGTATTCTAGATTTATAAATTATTTATAAAATTTTTCAGATAAGATTTTGTTCAAAGCGCATTTTAAATCAAAATAATAACTAATAGGATAATATAATAACTAATAGATTTTTTTTCTAGTTATAATAAAAACTAGAAATGGAAAATAAAGAAGGAATAAACTTGCAAAGAATAGTTTTTCTTTAATTGTTAACTTTTCAATTTGAAATGGAACAGGGAAGTTTAGAACTAAATCCATACTTCCCCAATGAAATTTCATTTAGCACAAAAAAAGATAATTTAATTTCTTGGGAAAAGTTCCAAACTATATATACTCTTCGAAATCAGCAAGTATAAAATATACTACTATTCAGTAATTACATTTAAAAGTTAAGTATAATTGAAATATCAAATTTACACAATTTCAATGGTAATTAGTGAAATACTAATCAATGAAATAAAAAGTAAAACTGATTTTTTTTTGATTAATATCAAAATGAAAAACAAAAAGTACTGAAATGAAAATTACCAAAGCCGATTCGATAGCAACTGATGATTGGGCGAAAAATCCATCAAAATCGATCGGTTCACTGTCATATGCAACATCGAAATTCTGCAAGGAAATGCTGGACAGGAAGTTACCATCATCCCCCTGAAGAATTCCCGAATTTCCTCTCTGCTTTCGTCCCAGTTCATCAACACTACCACTAATATGTTTCAGGTGCGCTGTGTTATGTTGATGATCATCGCTATCCAGATGTAGCATAAGTGATTGCCACTTTCGGACGGTGTTTATTTTCTGATCCACAACCCATCTCCAGAAACGTTTCATAGTGAAAAGTAAACAAGCTCAAGCATTGTGATCAATTGCACCAATCCGATATGATGCATACTTTCAGTAGAGTAAAGGAGGATAAAGCAAAATTGCAAATTTAGAGTAGAAAAAAGTAATATATTGATTTTGAATATCTTCCAGAATAATCTTTAATCGATCTAAATTGATATTTATTTCAATTAATAATACAAGGGAAATACTTTTATTTGTAAATTAAAATAAAATTAAACGTCATAATTGCAATTTTCCATTTCTATTTTTTCATCGAAAGCAATTTTTTAAGTAAACCTAAAATAAAGACTGCTATAATAATCATTTTTGTTTCATTCAACTTTTGATATCAACTTGGATTGAAACTTTTGATATTAACTTGGAAGAAATCGTTTCGAAGATATACTTTCTAAGCATTCCCGAAATGTATAATATAGCTCATCCTCGTTTTTGAAATATTTTAAATAATAGTATCGTTAGTTCAAAAATTTTCATAAAATTCACTAATTCTCAAATTAATTTCACGTATATTTTTGACGTAGCCTTTGTTGGCAGTTCTCTATGATCACGTTTAGTATAAAATATAAATATTTGAATAGAGATATTGAGACGTAACAGCAGAATTTAATATAATCACAAATATTCTTCCACAGATATCTGTTAATTGAATGACTTTTGGAACAGAGGAAAGTTTGAATAATGCATCGAATTTCAGCTAAGTGGAAAGAAGACTTAAAAGAGTATGTGTAACAAATAAGAAGTGAGGTCAGCTTATTTACGTCAGTACGTGAGATCAGCTTACTTATGTCAGTACGTGATGATAATTCACTGATAATGTTAAATGTAATAAGCAAGCTATTTAAAATACAATACAATAATAATTAATTATAATTAAGTGATCGAGTTAGCAATGGGATTCCTGGTAATTATTTCATATCAAATTCCATGTAATTGTATCTTTCTGTAACTTTATTTTGTATACTTTACTGTTTACTACTTTTTACTTTCGTTTAACTTACTTAAACTTAACTCACACTTTTTCTAGACAACCTTATATTTTAGTTGGTATTTTGCTAAGATTAAAGTTATGAAAAATTAATATTTCAATTAAGATTAAAGTTATGAAAAGCAGTTAGAGAGAATTAGAATGAGATTGAAGAAAGTATACATTACAATTGTATTTGCACCTGTTGATAAGTATTGTTACTTGTTAGTTCTCAAAAAATATCAATACATTTTGATAAAATTAAATGAAATACATAAATATATAAATACCGAATACAAAATCGAAATTACATATATATGTATTTAAAATACAATATGATAATAACTTAGTATATAATATATAAATTAATAAATATATAAAACATCTTAATATATAAATTAATATGTATTTCAGAAGTGAAATTGAATTAAGGTTTATTTGAAGGCGATATTTTCAATGCATTTAAAATATGCTAAGTAATTAAATAATTAACAAAATTATAACCATGACGAAGTTGACGTAGTGATATGGAAACTTAAATTTGAATTTAAATTCATTTCAGCTATTTTGAAAGTGTTGCAGCAATTAAATTTAGCAGCAAATTGGGGGATTTCATTTTTCGACAATTCAATACTTATTTTTGCATGAATTAAAATTAATATTTATGAGAATATTTTCAGAAATACTTCTTGAAAAATTTTTAAACTGCTAAACTTTCTATCGTAGCAACAGTTTAATATAAAAAAACTGAAAAGATAAGTCTCTGTTTTTTTCTATCACCATTTTCCCTGTATATTCCGTTTTTTAATCTCTTTTTCATTGTTTTCTTTCTTTCTGCTAATTAATTAATTTATTCGATTGGATCATTTTTCTATCATGAATTACATTTTGCATTGGTGATAATTATTTATTGAAGGTGATAATTTATTGAAATTTATCAAAATAATCATTTCTTTTTTTTAATTTAATGAGAAACTAAGAAAATGTACAATTCTTTGATTAGAGAGCTTTCCTAATTGATTAAATAATGCTTGATTAATTGTTTTGCATCTCTCATAAACAATTCAAAAATTCTCTGATAAAATACGTCGCGAATTTTTTTAATTCATAAAAATTGATTGTTGCTGCATTTAAACGAAAAATTTTTTCTTCGTGAAATTAGCATATCATATGGAAATAGGAATAGTGATACTTATAGTGATAATGATTTCAGATATGATATGTAATTTTTATAGATTATGATTTTTATGCAACAGGTGGATGCTTTAATTTTGCAAAGAGACTTGCAAAATTAGATTGAGCAATTTAACTTAACCTGCTGATGATTTGAAATTGAAAAAAGAATTATAATTCGTTGATATCGTAAAATGAAGTAAATTTCATAGAATCCAGGAGATTTCGAAAAATTTGTTAAACAAAGCAAAACGAGTGAAAGTACGTGGAAGCTGAATTATTTAAGCTAAGAGCGATTTATTGGAAATAATTTAAGACAATGAATGTTAGGACAAATCAACCAAAATTATCATTTTCAAGAAATGATTAAAGTTATAGGAAAAAAATTTGACGAAATCTGATGAAAATAATGGGAATAAGAAAAAAGTTGTAATTAAATCCAAAAATTGTAATCATTTGCTTAAATCAAGGTAAATAGGTAAATCAATAGGTGAATAACATCACTGAAGTATGCTTCATTTCAAAAGTGATATTTTGAAACTTAGCTAATAACGAAAATGAGTACTAGCCAGGAGGAAAGAAATTTTTGACTTACAAATTGCCACTTAACTTCAAATCAATGTTTGATTGCATTTACGAATTCTAAAGTATACTCTTTCAGAAATTTGATTCAAAACTTGTTGTCAAGTTTTTAGCAAAGTTAGCAGATGTATATATGCATATCATCGGATGATTAATTGTAAAAATAATCATAGTGAAAAGATAATGGTTTTTTTTTTGAATTAATCACAATTATTTTTTAATTTTCAAATTTTCACAAAGTTTTCCCCTTTCCTTACAACTCTTATCAATCCATTGGGAATCATTATCATTATCACATGTAAATGCATAAAATATCATGTATGAAATTATCTGAAAAAAATTATAAATTTATTATTTTACATTTTTTATATATCAAAAAAATTTGCTACCATAAAAAACAAAAGAAAAAAAAGTTTTTTTTAATAAGATTAATATATGAGAGAGATATTTTAGCTAGTGATCAAAATGAATTCAAAACGAAACACTTCCTCTTTTTCTTGAAAAGAGAAGTTTCTGTTTAGTAAAGCAAATGAACAGAGCTAATATGCTAATTTTTTTTACCTTTCAATCATTAAAGGACAAGCTGTCAAAGAGAAAAAAGTTAATAAATTAAGTGCAGCCATTTTTATTGGCTTTCTTGTTTCTAAAAAAAAATCTCAATTATTTAAAATATAGGATGGAGAAGTCAAAAATCTTCAAGAAGCATGAATAATAGAAATAATTATTAATACAAATAGATCATTATTAATATTATCATTAATTATTATCGTTATTATTGTCGTTATTGTTATTATTACTAGTACAATTACTATTATTATTA
>JABVXU010000908.1:0-15551 GCA_013365365.1 Cruorifilaria tuberocauda
TACAAATTATTTATCAATTTTAAATAACTAAAATCGAATGATGGTGAAATTAAGAAGTAACACCAATAATGAGTTAAATTTTCAAGAATGCATTATTTCGTATTTAAAATTAAATGTTGAAAAAAAAGAAAATGAAGTTATCATAAATACTAAACATAGTGACAAATAAAATTGTTGACAATACTGCTATCATTATCATTTTCATTATTTATTATTAGTTATTATTATTATTTATTATTATCATTGATGACAATGTTTATGTAAAATAATTAATTGAAGTGAACAATAAAATTTGCAAAATTAAATTAACTTTAACCAAAATTTTGAAAAGTAAAAATAAATAATGGATTGAGAAGAGGAACGATCACGTTTTTCTCGAGCAAAAACGAGGAAATATTTCCGATCTCGGTGGAATGGGTAAAGAAGGCGCCAGGAAATAATATAATAAGCGCTCCGCCCCAAAACCTCAGAATAATCACAACTTCATTCATCCTTTCCTCGCTTTTTCTTTCCTCCTAACTTCTTTGCTTATTTTTTTTAACAACCCCTTTCTCGAGAATAAAAGATCATTTCAGATTTTCGAATACTGATCAGTTGTTTGTTTAATTTATGATCAGAGATAACTGACTGCATATTAAATAATTCTATTTAATTATTTCATTAATAAATGACAGAATGTTTGTTCATTTTAGTAAGAGGGATTTGTAATTTGAACGTGTAACCTTTGACCTCTTACTGTAATCATATTAATGAGTTACAAAATTAGGTATTGATTGAACAAACTGATATTTGTAATCTTTCACCCTGTACCACACACATATGCTCACCACTATTTGCATTGAAGAGAAATGGAGCCAATAATAATCATATTATTAATAACATTATTGATGATTAATAATAAATCTTAATTATAACCAATAATGATAATAATTCATTATCACTGTGTATGCTTCAAAATATACAGTTATCATCCAATTTATAATATAAAATAACTTATCATATCAAACGTTATCAATTCTTTATCTCCATTTAACGTTTAAATTTTAATTTGTTTAATTAATAATACAAATTTTTACCCTTGCTGCTATTTATTGTTATTATTTTTAACTACTGATATTATTAATTATCATTTATTATTTATTATTATCATTGTTATTATTATTTTTAATTACTGATATTATTAATTATCATTTATTATTTATTATTATCATTGTTATTATTAATCGCTGTTATTATTGATTGCCATTATCATAAATTATTAATGCTATCATTATTGCTATGGTAATTATTATTTAATAATTATTTAATTTCATTTATCATTTACTTTATTTAATCTTGTTAGCTTATATTTCATACAATCTAATTCTACCAATATCAAAATTGATTTACAAAAGATATTTTCTAAGAGAAGAAAAAATTTTTTTTAAGATGAATAAATATGAATCAATTTTTTTTTTTTTTACATTTTCATTAATTAATATTAAATTATAAGCATTATAAATGGAAATATAATGCACAAATATAATAATAGATAGGCTTAAATTCACGAATACATACATATTGTTTAATAAATTATCTATCCAATTGAATTATTTATACGGAAATCGCTCACGCGTTAATAGTTATTCTTTCTTCGATTATTTTACGCATTGATTTTTTTCTTTCTTTTTTTAATTATTATTCCATGGTACCGCTATTTTATTAATAATAATTAATAATGGACAAATATATTGCTGTTCTCTCGCATAAGTTTCATATCAATTATTTGATATATCTCTTGCTTTATTGTTATCAAATATTTAAATTTGAAACTGAAATATTTTATTAGCATTTTAAAATTTTATTTAAGCTACAATTACAATATACATAATAAATAATTTTTAATTAAAAAAGAAATAAGCTACTGTTATCAAACATTTAAATTCGAAACCAAAATATTTTGTAACAAAATTGAAATGTATTTTGTAATAAAGCATTTTAAATTTTTATTTAAACTACAACTACAATATATATAATATTTATTCGAAGTTGAAATATTTTTTTTGCATTTTAAAATTTTATTTAAGCTACAAATACAATATATATAACATTTAATTTAATTTAATATTTAATTTACAATAAAGAAAAAAGTAGAATAAAATGGAATGCAGCCAAAAAAAAATTGTATAATTGTATAAATTGAAGTTAGAATGCATGATTATATGATATGTGTAATTTTTAAATTTGTTAAAATAAATTACAAACAATTCTTACTTTGTTAATTAAATAATTAGAATAAACTTCGTCACTTTTAATTTTAAAGTTTAGAAAAAATGAAAATAGAATGGCAATGTGTACATATAAAAATAATGATTAATAAATATAAAATAGTAAATTGTTCATTTGATTTCACAAATATTTCATTCATATGTAAGATTTTGTCATTTATTACAGAATTCATTTTACGGCTGAAAGAAACGTGCATATTGAGACAACTATGAAGGAGGTTATCTATATTCAGAATTGAGGATACGGATACGGGTACGGAAATGAAAACTTGAATTAAGCAACTAAGGAATGCATATTTATCGAGCTGATAATTTGTTCAATTTTTCTGAAAGAAATTTCCTTTTCTTTCGGAAATTATGACATTTCTAAATCTATCGAATCCGAAAAAAATCTGGAAATGATTGTAGTCGAAGAGAAGTAATAGTAAAATCAATATGTATAACTGCGGGACTAAATGCAAAAAAAAAAGAGAACTTTCTTTTATTGCTATTTTCATTCATAAAAACTCCAGCAGTGCAGGCTCAAATTAAAATAAAAAAAAAAAAGGAAAACCAATTTTTTTTATTTTCTTTCTATTTATAACATTAAGAATGATAAAGAAGAAACTGCAAGTTTATTTCTTCTTAAAAATATTCATGACAATGTTAATTAATAATGAAATAGATAAAAGGAAAAAAAAAACATTAGGAAGAAGCGAAATGGCAGGTAGAATCGGCTGGCAAAATAATTCGTAGAAAAAAACAATAATGAAATGGAACAAAAAAAAGCGAAGAAAAAAAAACAATATAAGAAGCAAACGATAAAAAGTAAAAAAATTGAAATCAAAACCCAAAGCGAGGAGAAATAAAAAAAAAACAAAAACAAAACAACAAAGTTTAAAAGCGTTTCATTCTTTCAGAAATGCATGGAGAATTAAAATTCGAGAATTCCAGACATTTAAAGGCACAGTGAATTAGAGAATAATAATAACTGAATGAAAAATACATCATTCTTCAGTGATTATGTTTCAGAACCCAGAAATGAATAAACCAAATACAATATCGAAGAATCATTGTTGCATCTTCTGGCAGTTTTATCATACAGTAATGATCTAACAATCAGTTGTCAAGTAAGGTAACGATAAGAATAAGTATGCTTTACAAATGATGATAATGACAATGACAGTGATAGTGAAAACAATTAGCTGAGTTTGTGTAGAAAGACAACAAAAAAAAAAGAAAAATTTCTTCGAAGAATAGTAAGATTTTACGGGAACATAAAGATACACATATATATCAACTACATTAATTTAATCATGAAAATGATGCTTAAATCAAGCTTTCATTTTTTTTACTTTCATTTTACCTAATGCAAGTGAATGAACAGCATCAATATGGGGTTAAAAACGATTAAATTTGAAAATTTCCAGCAATTCTTAAAAATTTTCAAAATTTTCTGCATTTTATGGCTCTAGTCGCCTTATAAACGGATAAATGACCAATGAGCACCAGAGTAAAAATATATGAGGACCAAAGCAACACAAAGATTAGAGAAAACCATGGTTATAACTTTATGTATCTAAATGTCGCATGTTGAGTAGTATTCGATCTGCTTGTGTACCTGAGCAGTAACCGTATCGATTCTTGAATGAAGCTCAGTCAGTTCACGATTGTAATCGGCTAAGCGAACGTCGAATGCATCTATGTTAGCGGAAAGCTCTGTAAAATAGCGAAAATTTCCAAATTTACCTTGCTCAAGCAACTATTTTCACAACTGGTACAAATAAGCGATTGCTGCATTTATTCAATATAATAATAAAATGAACTAATATTTAATAAATGTGACATACGTGAAATATCGTTACGATGTCGTTGTGTCTTATGCAAAAGTTGTGTCGCCCGTTTACGCAATTCCTCAGCTCTTGCTTGAGGTAATTCATTTCCAGTATTTTGCGATGACAGAAGTTCTTTAGCTTTTTCGAATGAAACCTGAAAATTAGTACATTAAATTAACGAAATTTATATAATTTGCATCTTTTCCAGAATATTTGACAATCAGAAAATGATAATGAAGCCTTGTAATCAGGATTACGTCATTGTCCAAACTAATCCTTTGAAAAGTCATCATTTTAAACAATTAAAGGCATACACCTCTATGGTTTATATAAAATCATCCTCAATCAGCAGAGAAAACTGAATTAATCATTTCCACCGGGATTTCTAGAATAAAAGATTACTTCGAGTTGCTCATTGGCTGCTTCAGCAAATTCTGCCTGACGTATAGCTTTATCAGCAGCTTCGTATGCATACTTCGTATCTTCGGATATCGACAAATACTGCACATTAATGTCTTTCATAGCATTCTCCAGTTTTGCTAATGATTCATTTGTTTTTGCCGTTGATATCTCCGCAAGTCGTAACTCATCAGTTGCACTATTCAAGTCATCCCTAAATCACATAACAACTTATTGCTAACTTGATAACTTGCACTAAGACATCAATAAAAGATTTAAGCAGAAAATATTTATCTCTTCTTTGAAAAAGAACCAACCGAGCTTCCGTAATTTGCTCCGTTGCATTCTTGATTGCACCTTTAGCTATTTCCTGCGCAGTGTCAGCTCTTTGTAAAGCTTCGCGAACCACTGTTGTAGTGTTTCTGCAAAAAAAATTTTAATGCTGTGACGTGGTTATATCAATTTCAAATACGGAAAAAATATGAATTTTACACTTTAAATTTAAGAAATAGCTCATCGAAAAGCACTTACGAAGAACCACAAATCTAATTTCATTAAGTTTCTATCACATAAGTACACAAGTACACACCTGATTTCAGCTGCATGCGTACTTGCCAATTCTGCAGATTTTTGCAAAGCTTCAGCGATTGTCTTATTACCTCGTGTTTCATTCAAAATAATATCAATATTATTGATATTCGACAGTCTCTCGCGAACCTGCAGAAAGAGGTAAAGAGTGTTATATTCAACAAGAAAAAAGTTTTCATATTTTCCCTTTAAACATACAAGATTTATCGATTTTTCGTCACAAATTAAAGGAAACAATTCCATTATTATAGTTAAAATTACCAATATCTCGTTAAAAACTGACCTGATTTGCCAATTCCTCAATTTGGGCAGGTGTAAGAGATATTTTTGCCATTGTTATCTCTTCGGCTAAAGCTCGAATTTGTTCTGGACTGGAGCGTTGACTACTATCGATAAACTCCTTCATTTGTTCGAGAATTTCTTCCAGAGAAGCTCGCGTTTGATTTGCCTGAAAGGGAAACAATTTGAGATCGCATGATGTTAAAGGTGGTAATCTAATTCAAGTGCAAAGAATGAATCTGTCTTTAGCAGGGATTAAGTTAAGCAACCTGTCTAGCAGCTGCTTCAGCAATATCATGTCCATCTTTAGCCTTGTTTTTTGTAATGAATGTTTGTTGCAATATTTCTCGGATACGAGAAAGAACCTGAAAAAAATAAATCCAAACAATTAGAGCTGGAAAACTTGCAGGCTTAAAAAAATCTGAATTCATCGACATCATTACGTAATATAAAAAGGCACAGTATAACTCTCTATACCCCCAAATACAAAGATTGACCATTTGTAAGTGCAACTTTTAGCATTTTGGGAAAGACTTAAGACGCTAGTAGTAAAAATATTCTGTTTCGTTTCCTATACCTAAGTTATTCCGCTATTATAAGATAGCAAAAAGAAGGAAGAAAAATGATCAATCACAACCTCTTCTGCTTCTTTCTGCTTTTCATTCAGCTTTTGGTCTGCTTCATCAGCGAATTTCTTCGCCATTTCAGCTTTGCTAACAGAACCAGAAAGGCATGATCGTCCACCACAATGACCACAAGCTCCTGGTCCACCACATAATTGATCACAAGGAGCAGATTCAGCGCCGCAAACATCTCTGTTCAGTATCGGTAACACAGTTTCAAAATTTGCAAGCTAAAGATGTTTAGCAAATGTTTTCTTTGGAAGGAGATAAAGAAGTGCAAATTATGTGCAATATATAAGTGCAAGAAATAATCGAAAAAGTGATAGTAATGAATTACTTACACAACTCAGTACAAAACATGATGTATGTCTTAATCCTTTGTTACTGATTCAAAAAAATAATATTAATATCATAAAAATGATGTAAAGTATACTTGTTTATCAATTCGTGTCAAAGCCATTTCATTTTCACTGAACTGTTTCTCAAAATCAAGCTGATTATTATCTAACAGCTGTATTGCTTCCTGCCTACTGCTCTCAGCACTGGTAATTTTTGAATCTGCTTGATCGGTCCGCAGTTTCGCAGCAGAGGATTTTTCGGCTGATTCCCGAGTAATATTATATGCACCCTGATCATAGAAAAAAACATTAAATACTAACAATTTCTATAATTTCAATTTTCCTAGTCCTAAGGGCTCTTATTTTCCTAAATAAAACTGATAATTATGAGGGATACACATGAAATAAGAAATAAATCATCAATAGCACCTTCACTACGTTCTATTGAACACGATTCTCTTTAAGCATGTCGATGTACAGGTCAAAAGCGTAATATGAAATGAGAACACGCAGCAGTGTTTCATTTCAAATAAAACTGAATTGCTACCTGCACGTCAGCAACTCGCAACAATGTTGCATTTTCTTGAAATGCTTGCGACTTCTCCGTAAGTTTATTAGCTTCTTCGATTAATGATTTCAGTTCCAGATCAGCTCCATCAACATTACTCGAGATTTCAGTTATACGTCCTCCAACAGTATTCAACAATTCTTTTTTCAAATTAATCTGTAATTAAATGAAAATTCAGCAATTGAAAATGACAATATAAATAAGATCGAATCGGTTCACCTGACTTCCCTAACTTTACTGTACAAAAAAATTATGCTATGACAAATGTGCCAATCAAACTGAATGAGACAAGCAAATAAGTGGAACAAATACATTTTGTCGCAGATTATCAATTTCATTTTGCAGTCCAATGATGTCACTCCGTGTAATATTTGCTGATTCTAATTGCTTCTTTAAATCCGTTAGAGTGTTTTCCATTTTTTCGAATTCACTGTCATAAACAGAGGCGACACCTGTATCCTCAACGTTCCTGGCTGTTTCTGAAAATTTATTTTCGTTGAAAAACACATTTATAACTAAACCACAACATTCAACTACAGTTACTGCACTACTACACGTTTCATTCAGCATAATCCTCAAATGTAAAGTCAATTGTTCACGATGTAATTCTATTTTTCACTTTTAAGTTGCCACCATTGCAACGATCATCATGAAAGCAACCATATGTTCAGTTAGAGCAGAAATTTTGTATCCGCTTGCATTAGAAAGCATTGTCAGTTAGAAACCTCAAAATACACAAAAAAAAATCTACCGATTAAAACTTCAACTTGGTTCCTCAAATTTTGAATGATTTCATCCCAATTCTGGAAACATTCACCACAAGCTTCACATTGTGGCCATTGGCCGGTATATCCTCGAGCACACATGTTACATAATGGTCCTAAAACATTTATCCTATCAGCAATAAATAACCTTTACTTATTCACATCATTAATTAGAAGACATTATGGATCTTAAAAAACAATACAACTAAAATTAAATTTAATTGGCACTTTAAAATTTCAAACAATGTTAGAAATATCACTTTACCTCCTGAACCAGGTAAACAAACGCATGAACCATCTATACGGTCGCACTGTTGAGTAGCTGAGCCAATTTGATCACACTCACATTTACGACATTCACCAGTTGTTGGGTCACCCCAATGATAATCCTCACAATCCGAACTGCAACAATATAAAAATCTTCGTAAGAATATACTTTATAGGTTCAAGAAATAAACTGAAAAAAGTGATAATTATTTACCATGTACGTCCACCTCTTCCTGGCTTGCAATAACACCGCCCATCCAGTTCATTACACTGCAATTGAGGTAAACCATCGTCACTAAGAATAACACCTGACGGATCGCATTCACATGGTTCACACCCTTTTCCTGATGATTAAAGGGATTGATAGTAGACATCTCATTAGATACCATTACTTGATGTGCAAACTCATTTAACTGATAAACTTTCAGAGCAATGATGGATAAAGAAATGAGTAAACAAAAGGAATTATAACAAACAATAAAAGTATTTAAACAAATACACTTACCACTAGCTAAATCAAAATGATGTGCAGCACATAAATCACACGCTATTCCTACGACATTTGGCAAACATGGGCATTGACCAGTAACACGATCACATGCTCCAGCTGTTTTATTTGTTCCCAAACTGTTACACACACACCTGTGCAAAGAATTGTTGGAGTGAACAAATAAATTCAATCAGTAAAATGAAAAAAAAAAAAACACTGAACCGAATGGTCAAATAGTCTTAGAACCCCGCTAACCACCAATTGTTAACATTACAAACAGCTAGATGACAAAACATTTGACACCAAAAGAAAAGTCACATAAGTCTTCGATCTATTAATATTGATTATAAAAATGAAATTCTCATATTTTTTGCAGTAAGTAAATTTAAACTACCTTATATAACTTATCATATTTCATTCGCATTAAAAAATTGAAATTATGTCTTAAAAAACTAAAATTTGAAAAAAATTCAAATTGAACTTTGACTAAATAAATCCGAATGATTTATTGCAATTATTTTTTACTTTTGACAGCTTCGTATCTTCGCATCGCCAAAATAACCTTCAACGCAATCTTCACATTGTACACCTTCCGTGTTATGAAGACATTTAATGCAATCGCCAGTCACTGGATCACAGCTTCCTTCCACATTCACATCAATATTTCCATTACAGTCACACGGCTCACAAGTCCCACCCAGTTCGTTCGGATTTCCCCAGTGATTTATCGCACATGAAGAACATCGCTCACCAGTATATCCTGCCCTACAATAAAACTGATTACATTGTAAATTTAATTTACAAAATTGGCTAAAATATACCTGCAATTGCAAACTACATCAGGTGCTTCAGAATGTTCACTAGGACGAAGATAGCATGTATCCGCATGTTGGAAACCGCTATCCAGGCCACCGGGACAAGGACACGGTTTGCATGGCAAGTTGACACCAAGTCGCGGATCACCATAGTAACCATCCTGAAAAATCTATTACCCTGCATAAACTGTTTACAAATGAGAATAAGGCAGCGACCACATTCATATGAATTTTAAACTGTTAAACGCCGCACAAGACTTTTGGATAAACGCAAGTACATTAATGTAGCAGCCAAGCAAATAATTTGCTTGAGAATTTGAAACATGATGTGCATGTGACAAACGGAATGGAAAAAACCTCCGTGTAGGTAAGAACATCATACTCCAAGATACGTTAAAATACACTTAGTAAACAAGAAAAATCCTCACTTCACTAAATCTGCATTATAATTTCGTTACCTTGCAACGATCACAGTAATAACCATCAGTAAGGTCAAGACAATCAATACAAGCTCCAGTTTTCTGATCACATATAGAAGCATGATCATTACACTGACATACACGACAATCTGGAAATGACCAAAATCCCGGCTGACATTGATTACATTGCCTAAAAAGAAGTGAGAATTATAATGTCATACTGAAAACAGTAAATTATTAAATTATATAAAGTTGAAAATAATAAAAGGTAAGTTCTTTAGCATCTGTCACTATTTCCTATATAGTAGACATTATAGAGATCCTTAGAACTGCAAATGTCGCGCACCAAGAAAGAAATTCATTCTCCTTGATTGAAACATCACTACTGCCAATTTAAAGAAATTCGAAAAGAATATAATTACTGGTTTTTGGACACATAATTTTCAATAAACTGCAAGCAAAAATACAAGAAGCATGACCTTCCTGTAATTCCGCGTTCTCTACAACTGCACTGACCACTTTGCCGATTGCAGTTGTTACTTAATGAACCAACACTATCACATTCACATGGCGTACAACCAGAAGGACCAAAACCATATGTCCCAACTGCACACCTATCACACCTAAAATAAAATTAAGTTTAAATAAAATATCACTCTGATAAATATATGATGACTAAGTAAATTACAGATAAGGTGAAAATCATGACTTCTTCCTGCCGAACTCACAAGCTATGAAAAAAATCTATGAAATTTTTTTTCTCATATTTTCCACAAATGTTAGAGAATGAAGTGCCATATAGAATGCAAAAAACATTTAAGCTGTTGTTAACAGACGATTATAATAGCGATAACGAAAAGGTTCCGAAGAAATACCTCAAATTAATTCGATTTCTCAGTCAGACATTTAAGACTTAATTTGGAGCATAAATCAATAATAATCAACTACGAATTCATTCAATAAATAGTTTAACCTTCTTCCAACGACATTCGGTTTACAATCGCATTGTCCACCTTTACCGGAGCATATGCCGGAAAGTGAACCTGTAGGATCACATTCACATTCCAAACTACGATTAAGCAACATTGCTGCGACCGGACAAATATAGCGAACACATACATCAGATAAATCTGACATCGGCGTTAAAGATAAATGTTGTGCTCTACACTGAGAACGATCGTACTCCATTCTAGAATCATAAATATGAGTCAGAATTTTTGTGATGTGTCAATGATAGAAACTTAAAAAATACTTACCTATGATGACTGTCAGCAGATATCCCTTGTGAAATGAAGAGTTCTTCAGTCGGCGGAACAAGAACTATCGAATCAATAAGTACAGTAGCTGTTCTATCGCTTGATTTAGTTCGCTTTTCTCCCATCTGGACAAGAATTTCGTATGGAACGCCAGCTTCTAGACAAACATCCGGCATAACCTAAATTTCCACAATTTAAAAGTCAAGATTTGCGGAGTAAAAACAGGATTATGGCACAGCAATAACGGAATAACGAAAATCAAAGTTGTTCACAATTGGTAATACGAATAAATTCAATGCAAACAAAATTCTTACCTCAACGTAGTGTGAACCAGGATAAAGTTTTGCAGTTAAGAAATCATCCGAGGGTGAAAGATTTTTACAAACTCCATCGGGTGATGGATCTGTAGGCCGCACAACTGTAAGCTGTATATTTTCCCATCCAACATCATCCTGAAAATGAAATTTAGTAGATAGATTTTTGGAAAAATAAAACAATATAACAATGAGCATGGCCGTGTATTCGAAATTCTTACTTGCATTGGTTCATATTTGATAATTATATTATAGTGCATGCTCTGAGCGAGGTTGTCAATTTTGAATACTAACTGAGTATGTTCATTGGCTCTAACAAAGCCATCACCTGTCCATGTGTGGTCTCTTACTAAAGCTGGAAGCTCTCGCAATTCGATTTGCCCCTAGAAGTTGCTGGATATTTTTAAATGAACATTAACATTATCATTATTAGTGCTGTATCAATAATAACGTAATGGAAACACTTTAAAATTTACTATGCATTAATTATTGAATGAATCGTAAACAGATATATGTGATAAAGTACTAAATTTTTTAGTATGTAAAGTTTGAGATGCTTACATCGGTAATTTCTGCTTCTTCTGCTTCCAGTGTATAATGATTAATAGAAGGACAATAGTAGGCACTTTCGGCGGTATCACAACGTCGACCACTAAAGTTCTTTCTGCACTTGCACTGCCCGGTAATAACATCACACTGATTATCAACTGATCCACCCAGATCACAATCACAAGGTTTACAGCCGTACTGGTCATCACTTAATCCATAATGTTCTGGCTAGAAAAAAATTGTTTCAATTAGATAAATAGATTTATTGCAAAAAAATGAATATTTGTTCACGGAAACTTCAGTTAATAAAGAAAGAAAAGTGCAAAAGCTAACTAGGCATTTGTCGCAGGCATCACCAGTAACAAGTTGTTTGCAAAGGCATTCACCAGTTTGCTTATTACACCCTTCATTGTTGAAGGAACCCAATAAATTACAACTACATGGACGACAACCATTTGGATCGTCAGCTGTCAATTTCCAAAATCCATTTTTACAATGGTCGCACCTGAAATAATGTTGCAATTGTATAACATATCATTTAACCCCAGTAATTCTTGATTTACTGAGAGTCTTAGTTAAATCTGTGAGATGCGAATGCGATTTTGACGAAAGTAACTAACCTGACTAACACGACTTACGGTGTTCCAAAATATAACAATATATACAAAGTTTGTTGATGCTTGATCATTTGGAATTATAGTTGAAAACTTGCCATGGTCCTTCGACATTTGATTTGCAGTAGCATTTGCCAGCAACAAGGCCTCGTTCTGGATCTTCCTCACCTTCACAGATTCCATCATTTAGCGAACCAGTCTAAAAATTTCACATTAAAAAACAGACAAATATTCATAGAAGCGAAAAAACAAACAATTGAAGAATACGACGACAAACCTTGTCACATTTGCACGGTAAACACACATATGGATCAGTAATTGGTCGATCTGGATTCCGATAGAAATAGGGTTTGCACTGCTCACAGTTTTTACCTTGAGTATTATGCAAGCATTCGTCACATACTCCACCCGATACAAAACCTGTAAAAAAATGTCCTAAATTATCGAAGACCAAGATTAACCAGCAGATAAAAGGAGCAAAAACGGAGAGAGACGAAACAAGCTTGAGGAAATTTACTGAAAGAGATCCAGATAAATATCATGAAATTACTAAAGGCCTATGCCTACATATACCAATTTTTCTCTTACAAATCTGCTCTGAAATTCAATAATTTTGTTACTGGATTTCAAAGCAGATTTGAGAATAAACTACAGAAAAAGTTTCAGAAATTTGCCATTTTCGGCTCAACAAAATGAAAATTTACCAGAAGCCTGATAGACTGCACGGTCGAAATGGCACCTTGCAGCATGACCGTTGCATTCACATCGCTTGCATTCATTTGAATCATCACCAATAGCTGGACGCCACGGTAAATCATTGAAAAAATCCATGCACTGCTCACAATTTAATCCTTTTGTGTTGTGAGTGCACTCACATCGTCCATGTACCTGCAGTAGTCAAAGACTTCACTTCAAATCAATTTTCTGGATACAATTGCGATATTACAAAATTTAAGTAAAAGATAACTGTAAGCCTTCTCACGGAATATAGTTAGTTTTCGATCAATTGATAACAAATTGATACCATATCAGCTCGATAAGGAACAGAAACTCGAGCAGCATCATCCATTGGTATACAACGTTGAGCATGTCCATAACAAGAGCATGATCCACGGACAACCAATTCATATATGGCGTAATAATATTTCTCATCTATTTCCGGTCTATAAATGAAATGATTCAAGCGCTGATTCAGATCCCACATATGAAGAATAATTTCTTATGAAAAAAACAATCATGCATGTTCCGAATGCAGTCTATCAATACTTTTTTCACATTTACATCTCAAATGCAATTAGCAAAAACTGTGTCATTAACCAATTAGATGAATTCAACAGAATTTTAAACCTTTATTATCAGTACCGGTAATAACGGAAAACCTTTCCCACGCTTAAGTAATCAAACAGCACGTCTTAAAGTAATGAAACAGGTCTGCTAATTTCTCCATCTTCACTTCTATTTAGCAAAAAAGATTTCAGAACAATCATTGACGAAATAGAAAAATACCTGTAATCCAATAAATCATCACCAAGTGTATGAAGTTTAGTGAAATTGATTCGGATATTAGTAACTTTCAGCAAATTTGCAATCTCTTCAGCATATGGATTTTCCGTAGGAATATGTGGTGAAATCACTTTATAAACCAACTGAAATATTCACGTAATTTCACACATCAAAGAATCAAAAATAAAATTATTACAGCAACAATACTAAACGAACTTCTCCTCCTGTGGAAGGAGCAACATCACTGTACCGTCTCGTGCAAATAACATCCGTGTGTTTTTTTGGCGGTCTTTCAGGAATATTTGGAAAAGTGTTTTGACAATCGTATGCAAAATATCTATATGGAGTCCTGCAATTTACATACGATTATCAATTAGTGATTTCTTGATACCGATGTCCAGAAATCTGTGGCAAGTTAAACTTAGGGTTGATTTATTATTTTGCTGTTTCTTACTCGATTGATTCTCTACACATTAGAAAATGTTTCCTAGTAAATGCAGTGAAATGTTTCATGCAAAAATTTCAATTAAGAAAAAAATTCTTACCATGTTTTTGCATAATCAGCTGAACGTTCAATAATCATAGCAGCGGGACGAAAAGATTTAAATGTTATGATCAAATGAGTAAAATGAAATTCAGCTTCCAAATCCAGTCTTATGGACACATTCTGAACGCCATTTTCCGACTGCCACCAATTCCTATTACGATCTTCATATGATTCCGAAACTACATTTTCAATCCTGAAATAACAATTATGAAATATGTGCATAACAAATATATTGATCAATTAGACACCAGTATTGCAGCACTCGACCGACTTAAAACATGAAGACAAAGGATATTATAATATTAATGTTGCTAAATTACAGATAAAGATGCTACGTTCAAACATTATTAAAAGAATCAATGCAAACATATCATAATGTTAAGTGTCATGTATAAATGACCATTTAACTCACACATTCATCTTAACGTACGATTCTAAAAGTTATGCTAAAAGGAAAGATGAATACATACCTATGGCTCAGTTTATACGGTTCCCGATTTGGTCTCCACTCTGTTCTACTATCACAATAAAAACATTTTGTTTGCTCTTCTAAATGTGATACAATGCAATAACGTTCTCGACCATGTAAACCGCATGTTGATGTTGCACTGAGACTTTTCTTACGCCCAATTAGAAGATTACCGGTTGCCGGATAACATGACCGTTCATTACATATATCTTCTTCTGCCGGTTCTAAAAAAAATTTTTTTTTTCATTTATAATGACAATTTTTTTTGTGCAAATAAACTCTATTCTTTTATTATCAATTACATCATTTCTTTTTTGTAAATAGTTATACTCATCTTTCAAGTAACCAGGTCATTGTTTCTTGATAATTTTTACGTGACTAATACGTGAGAAAAAAATTCAAAACTTGAAAAAATTTTACAATCCTATCTTGATTTTCAAAATATTTTCATTTGAAAAAAGAAAAAGAAAACAACAAGTGAAATAAACATACCATGCTCAACAGATGATGTAAACATGAAACAAAGCATCAATATGCATTGTGCTGCAAAATGAGAAGGGCGCATAGCAAAATGATCAAATGAAAGCCCTCTAAATTGATTAGAAAAAAAACCTTTTTTATATAAAGTAGGATTATAAAAAACAGTAATTCCACAACTTAAAATAAAA
>JABVXU010000909.1:0-15547 GCA_013365365.1 Cruorifilaria tuberocauda
TTTTAATTATAATATATTAAAAGTAAATTACAGTTAGTATTATAATTACTTTTTTATATTTTTACCAAAAAAAAAAACAATATTCATATAAATTTATTCATTTCATTTTTAAAATTTTAAATAAGAAAAGGAAGAATTATTTTGATTCTATGATATAATCAGAATTGAATAAATAAATTATTTCAAATTAATTATAAATCATTTCAAAACCAAAATTTTTATCCTGTTTTTTTCAATTATAATTTAATTAAATGAAATAAATTTTCAAATTATTACATATAGCAAAAGCTTGGAAAATAAACACAGAGGAAGAGAGAGGTAAAGAGAGAGAGAGAGAGAGAGAAAGAGAGAATGGGAGGGAAAAAGGAAAGAATGAAAAGGAAAGCAAATATATAATGAGGATATTTTAAGAGAGAAAAGCTTGGTATCAATGAATTTTTAGTAAAAATCTGGAAAATAAGAATAGAGAGAGAAAGAGAGGGAGAAAGAGAGGGAAGGAGAAAAGAATGAAAAGAAAAGCAAATATCATGAAGATATTTTAAGAGAGGAAAGTTTGGCATCAATGAATTTTTAAGATGTTGCTATAGCTACGCACACACACACACACACACACACACACACACACACATCATCATCATCATCATCAACTTCAATCATTTGGACAGGTGTCACAATGGAACACAGGTAATAGAACATAGGAATATAAATATACACCTTCAATGATTAAATAAACTGTTCTCGCAAAGTGCATGACGTTTTGGCGAACTCAACGACATTTGCGCCATAATATGAAACAATACAGGATATTTTAAGCAATGATTTACTTGTATCATTACATAAGAAAATTAAATCACACCTGTCAAAAACGCTGAATTATTCTATTTCAATTCATTTTGAATTAAATGATCGTTTAGGAAATACAAATAGGAAAAATAATATTTTTAGGAAATAGGAAATACAAATTAGGAAAAATAACATTTTTATAATTTTGAAAAACAAAAATTCGATAAACAAAAAAGAACTGAAAAGGATGTTATATCAATGATAAGAAGAATTTATCAAACATTGTAATAACCAATGATTAAATACAGGTAGATGATTGTAATAACCAATAACTAAATACAGGTAGAATGAATGATGAATGGATATACTCTCATCATTTTGTTGCTACCTGGCAACCAATCATGCCACTTTTACTTCAAATACCGATATGTTTGTTCAATTCGGTTGTTATCTTTCCTTTCTCTCTCTCTCTCTTTCTCCCTTTCCCTCTTCGTAATTCTCTTTTTCATAACTCTTCTCACACTTTGCAGGAATAAAAATAGTATTGTAAATACAAAAAAAAAAAAAAAACCATCGATCAATCTCGATCAATTTCAAATATCCGATTATTCCTCTAATCATTTCATAAATTATTACAATATTTAGTTGTGATAATTTATGACCTCATACTATTTATTGTAGTTTTATCGATTGTTACCTATCAATTTCAATCATTCAAAATTTTACTTCACATTTATTTTCCAAGCAGTATCAAATTTCAAGGATTCTGATCATATCATTTTGCTTATCAACTTGAAATTTTAGAATTCGTTATGATTACCTCTATTAGTCTTACTTTAAACTTTAAAATTTCGTATTGAGAAAATTAATAAGCTGTTGAAATGATTGCATCATACAGAATTATTTCTTGCATGATTATAATTATCACTATGATAAGGAAATCATTTCTCATTATCTTTAATCAATTTATGATATTGATTCCTGATTTATTGTTTGCAAGGTTATCACTGAGTTATCACTGATAATTATTATCTCTTAAAATTTATCTTGATATGTTTTATCAGAAATCTGTAAATAATAATTAACTTCAAATAAATTACTTCTCTCTTATCGTCTCTTTTCTCTTCTCAAAACACCTTTCCATATTGTCAACAACTAGATTATTTCTCTGTTCCTCTTCTCAAAACACTATCCAAACGAATTGGTTTATTGCAGGTGTGCATGATATATCTTTAATTTATCACAACTATGTCCACACCGATCTTTATGAACTTTTTTCTCACACACTCTACACGATTAGTATTAATTAATTAGTATTAAACAATTAGCTTTTGCAAACTTTAAATCTATGCTTATCATCAAAATCATGCATAGTTATCATAGATCGATGAATAGGAATTAATGTAATTTGCTCGCATGCACATAAATTCAAATGTGTCATTAATTTTTAACTTTAGAAAAATCAATATTTAATTTTTTGCTAAAAAGTAATATTAGCTAAAGTTGAAGTATCTTTGGAAAAGACAAACATATCATAAAACTCAAACAGTTTACCTGGCAATTAGAAATAGATTAAAGTAATTCATACTTTGTAACAAATAATCAATCAATAGTTGTTATACGCAATGATATAATAATACTAACATTTACAAAATGCGGCGGAAATTGTCGATTCACCATAATTGGCGGAAAATGTTTAACGATTAAAAAATATGGGACATTTTTTTAACTAAAATTTTTGTCCCAAAATTGCAGCGTAACTGCACGAATACATCATTATAAGCTTGAGCCTACATGATAATAAATGATAAGAGCATTGGGCGGTGACAAAGTATTAGGCCTGCAACTAGTAAAATGGGTATTGGGCTTATAGCTGGTAACAGAATATTAGGCCTGCATGTGGTGATAAGAGTGTTGGGCCAGAAAAAGCTTGTAGTTTGAGTAGCGCAGCTCGAAGATAACCTGTATTATAAGCCTTCCATACAATGAAAAATGCTTGATAAAAAAGAAATTTCAGGAAAAAAAATTAGAATTTTTCTTCTTCAAATTGTTGAAAATTTACTGAGAGAGAAGAAATAATAGAGAGAGAGAGAGAGAGAGGGAGAGGGAGAGAGAGAGAGAGTTAGGTAAATTGGAAGTTTGGAAAAGAGAAAAAAATTCAGGAAGCCATGAAGTATAGTATGACAGCTGGCACTGCAATTGGTTAAAAAAAATGCAACAATTGGTTAAAAAATTTTGAAAAAACTTTGATTTATTAAAAATTTGTCAAAAAATGGAAAAAGGAAAGAGAGAAAAAGAGAGGAACAGGGAGAGAGAGAGAGAGAGATAGGGAGAAGAGTGATCATCAAAAAGAGAACAAAAAATTGTTGGAGCAATTTCTTTAAAAAAAAAATGGAATTTATCAAAAAATATCGATAATCGCTACTCGCAGTTTGCTGCATTCATCAATATTCATTAACAATTAATCATTAGATCAACCATCGATATTCATTGACAATGATCATGATTGAATCAATAATCGGTATTCATCAATAATTAATCATTAGGTCAATTATAAATATGCATTAATAATTAATCATTAGATCAATAATCGATACCCGTTAATAATTAATCACTAGATCAATCATCGATATTCATTAACAATTGATCATTAGATCGATATTTATCAATTATCAAAATTCCAAAGATGATTTTTTACGTCCGAAATTTCGATATTCAGTCATGAAAAGTGAAAACACAAGAAAAATAAGCGGCAGAAAAGGGATAGAATAATTCGAATAACTTAATGCATGAAATTAATGGAATAATCAAATTGATTGGGTGAGGAATATTTTAGAAATAAAAGACAATTTCATTGAATACATCAATAAATTAATTAATCAATTAATTAATTAATCAATTAATTACATTCAAACTTCCTCCAATCAATGAATTAAATTAAAAAGACTGGCGAAAGAGAAATGATCAAAAGTAAAATGTTAACATACAATTATGCTTTATGTATAGAATGTTTTTTTTTTTTACGGAAAGATTTTGATAGTTTTGTTTCTATGAAAATTTTTCTAAAATTGAAAATAAATTTAAATTATTAACAAAAAATTTCGAACCTTTTAAAATTTGCAAATCGCAACTTTATGATTTTTTTCGCAAGCGATGAAATTCCGTTACGTGTCGTTGCACGGAAGTCGTAACGGTGAAAGCTAATTTATTCATGATTATCACAGATAAATGATTAAATGATTAACACAAAATGATAAGTGGGAAGTTTATATTTTATTTCAATTCTTTTATTAAATACTAATGGAGGCCGTATTTCAGTTTACATTTAAATTAAACATTTCATTTGCATTTTATTTATTTGTTAATTAATTGTTGTTCAAATTAATTCCAAGTTGAAAAAAGATAAATTGAAGAAATACGGTTTTCATTGATATTTGATGAAGGAACCGGAAATTCCGATTAAAATTCAATAATTGTGAAATATTCATGAAAAATTATAATTGACAATAAAATTTTAATTTAACAAAAAAAACCTTGAACCTTTTCATCTAACTATATATTGAAAAGAGATATATAAACAAACAAAAAGGTGTGAGTAAAATCAGAATTATTAAAAAAAATGACAAACTATTTAAGGAAATCAGGTAAGGGAGAAAGGGAAAGAACAAATGAAACCTAAAAGATATTAATTGTGTATAAATACTAGAAAGAGATGAATATTAATTTCTTAATTAATTTTTTACTTCGTTAATTAAATTAATGAAATAAAAACTTAATTAAGAAAGGCCAACAAACATTGCATGTGGTAATTAGTTCTTTATTCGGTATATGAAAAAAGCGAAATAACTTTAATCATACCTTTTTTTTAATATTTACAAGAAAACTTGAGAGATAACTTTAACATGCATGCAATAAAATATCAAACTTCTATTACAGGAGCATAAGTTAAATTTCGATCAAAATGATGGAATTAAGTAATTAAATTAAAATTATGATAATCAGTTAGAACTGAGTATTACAAATTGCACATACAATATCGTATTGCTGCCGTTTTTATTGCTATCGTTCTTTCTTCTTAATCATTTATTAATTAATTATTCAAATATTTAGGTAGTCAGTTAGATTTAGATTATAACTTGAATAATACGCATTGTTTAAATTCGAAAATCTCCGTACTAAAGATCACTATATAAATTATTGTAATAAGTAATAATGATAATGATTATGATAATGAGTAAGAATGATGAGTAATAATGATAATAATAATATTAGTAATGAATTGACATCAGAGATCTAATAATTTCGTTCATTTATTTATCTTTTGAAATGATAACAGTTCATTGATTACTTAAAATGATAAGGAATTAACCTTCTTCAATTCTTATCACAACACATACTGATCTGTGCAGAATAAACTTCCAACAGAACAGAATCAGTTCATCTTACGAAGCTAATAATTCTACAAAATTGTAACTGTACTGTTTGATTGTAAAGAGTCAAGAAAAAAGCTTCTTTACCTTGTTGGAAAGCCATCGGTTAGAGTATTATTAGCATCTGCCGGGAGTGATTTGAGAGTACGATCTAAAATTTTTCGAGACTTGAAATTCCCATCAATTAAGCAGCATATAGAGAAAATCAAGCACTGAAAATAAAGTAAATAAGTACCTGAATACATCTGACTTGCACCTTTCCAATTAATTTATTCTTTAATGAAGAAAACTGTTTCATTTCAACTGTTTTCAATTCCTCAATTCATTAAGTATATCATTATCATTGCTATTATCAACCAAATTATCTTGATATATTAATTTACTTCAAATGATTGTAATGAACAAATGAGTTAGCAAGCAAATTAATCGTAAAATTGGAAAAATAAGAAAGAATCAATAGAACTAAAATTAATATGCATAAATTTCTCAACTTAGATATTATCATTATAATCTCATGGATATTATCATTATTCAATCTATTATAATAATTAAAAGGAATTTTTTTATATTTCACATCGAATAAAAAACTTAGAACCTATAAAAAGTGGAAGGAAAAGAATGAAACAAATATTATCACACATTATAAATTATCACTGTAAAATAGTTAATTTTATAAATATAAAGCTATCAATTTTAGTATTTTATTTTATTTGCAATAATCAAAAGAGTATTTATAATATAATTTTTCATCGGATATTTTCTCGAATGAAATGAAAAAGTAATCCATTAATAAGAATATGATGGTGAAGAACGAAGGTAAAGATAACTTTAAGAACGAAAGTAAAGATAACTTTTGAAGACAATTCAAGTTTTTAACTTTTTTCCTTGGATTTATTAACTTTTAATTTTTCCCTTTTCCAGTTTTCAATTCTCTTGAAACTTTCAATTACTCGATTCTTTTAAATTCTTAAATAATTTCTAAGTTTTTAGAAAATTCTAGTATTCATTTCCCTTTTTCTTACTCATTTCCTTTCATTTACTAAATTTGATATTTTTTTCTGAAAGTTATAAAATTAAACGAATTTCTACCATTTAAAAATTAAATAAAAAAATCAAGAAATACACATATTATTAGCTACGAAGTCAAGCAAATAGTCGCATTTCCAACTGTTGCGATTATCGCATCCAACATATTTCTGAAGCGAATGCCTTTCATCGTAATTTTAAATATTTCGTTCGCAGTTGAACCTCCAAATCACTAAAAGATATCTGGAAAGATCATGCATGGTATAAATTTAGAATCAGAACAAAGTGGTATTAATTTGAAATTCGCTTGCATCACTTAAACATCGAAATTTAATTCTCGCATTGAATTATTAAAAAAATAATAAATAATTGCATTCAATTTTAAAATTCTTATTGTTATGACATTCATTAAGTTAAATGCAAGAAGAAATTGAATAACTCAAGTGAGCAAAAGGGCATATGAAAAGTTAAAGTAATCTTGGAAATTACCTATTAATTAAAAAAGACAACAGGCTTAGGTAGAAAATAAAAAAACCAACAAAAAGCATGCAGTATATTAGCACGTAAAAGTGATCAAGAAATATATAAAAAAGATAAAATCAGTAAAAATCATGCAAAAACATACTCAATTTACTAATTACGATAAAAAGTTAAAATAAACAAAGTAGGCAATAAAGGCATACAATAAATAAAATTCGTCAATTAGACGTGCAATAAGTAAAGTCAGTTAGGAATACAGGTATTCAGTAGGTAATAAACAAGGGCATGCAATAGGTAAGGTAAAAAAGAAAGGCAAGCAATAGTGCATTAACTAGTAAAAGCATGCAATAAGTGAAACAATTAGAACGTAAGTAAGCAAAAAAGCTTGCATAAAGCACAACAGTTAAAAATATATACATATTGATATAAATATATTAATTTAAAAAAGCATGAAATAGTTAGATGAATTAAAAATAATATGCAATAAGTACAATAATCAAAAAAGCATGCAATAAGTAAAGTAAGGAATAAAATCATGCAATAAGTACAATAATCAAAAAAGCATGCAATAAGTAAAGTAAGGAATAAAATCATGCGATAAGTACAATCAAAAAAGCATGCAAAAAGTAAAATAAGAAATAAAATCATGCGATAAGTACAATAATCAAAAAAGCATGCAATAAGTAAAGTAAGAAATAAAATCATGCAATAAGTACAATAATCAAAAAAGCATGCATCAAAAAAGCATTTTAATTAGCGACATGCAATAGGTAAAGTAAGAAGTAAAATCAGGCGATAAGTATATTAATTGAAAATGACATGCAATAAGTATATTAATTGAAAATGACATGCAATAAGTATATTAAGTTAAAAAAATCATGCAATGAGTGCAATAATTGAAAAGACATGCAATAAATAGAGTAAGTATAAAGCATGCATAAATGCAGTAAAAAAGGCATGCTATAAATAAGAAAGAAATATGATAAGTACGATAATGAAAAAGGATTTACAATAAGAATAATAATTAAAAAATATATGCATTACATTAATTAGAAAAAAAAAACATGCAATAATTAAAGGAAAAAGCGAATGAAGAATAGAAAAATGCATGCACCAATATAGGTAAAAAGAAAAAAGTAGTAAATACTAATTAAAATTAATTACAAAAAAAAAATCAATGGAATTCAAATGTATAGTAAAATTAAAATATTATGCATAAAAATGAAAGTAAAATTAGTAAAAATAAAGGCAAAATTAAAAAAGCAAAGCAAAATTAGTAAAAATATTTGACATACTTAAAAAGTATGAATTTAAAAGAGTTAAAAGAAATGAAAGAAAGCAAAAGTAATCAGATGACAGTTGAAAATTCTATTAATTTCAAAAATTAAAGAAAAAAAAGTTCGTTTTAAAAAAAGTTAAAAAGTTCAATAATTCAGAGCAGAAAATAAAATTTAAAAAAATTTTCAAAAGAACTAAATAAGAAAGCATGCGATTGATAATAATGGTAATTAAAAAATTACGTATGACATGTATTTTAAAAAAATATTTTAAAAAAAATAAAATTTCAGAGAATTAAAAAAATGGAAAATGAAAAGATAATTCATTTATTATTTGAAAATTTTCAGGAATTTGGAAATTCTACAAATTAGTGAATAAAATTCGAAAATAAAAAAAAATTTCAATAATTCAAAAATTTATTCCAAAATTCAAAACGGAAAAAAATTCTCAAATTTTCCTCTGTAAATTTTTTTCGTAGAAAATAAAAAAAAATTTTTATCAAAGAATTTCAAACTTTTCATAAAATCTTTTACATCATTGATCTCAGTAATTTATAAATTATTCAAAAATCATTCTTGCAAGCTTTTTTTTTTGTCTAAAACTTATCTAAGAATGCACTGATAAGGAATCACTGATAAAAAAAGTTGCACAACTGTGTACCAACTCATAAACTTGTAAGAAACACATGATAGTTGATAATATCAACAGAATAGTTAATGACTCATTCTATTTCTCAAATTGATAATTCAAAAATTTAAGTTAAAAAGTAAGCTAAATGATATTGAAATTTTCAAAACTTTTCCAAAATGGTATCAAAAAAGTTCAAAAAACCTAAATCACTAAAACCTAATTACTCAATAATCAATACTAATTCTTTTCGAAGTATAATAATAATATCAATTAAAAAATAATACTAAAGCTCAAATACAAATACTTTACGAGTTGGTACGATGTACAAAATACAAAAAAAAAATTTTTTTAGTTAACAGAAATATGAAAATATTTTTGTAAACTAAAATTCAATTAAAAATTTAAAAAAGTTTAATTAAAAATTAAAAACATTAAACTAAACTTTATGATTATTACAGGTAACCTTTCAAAAGAATTATAAAAAGTAAATAATCAAACAAAATAATTAAACAATAGTAATTGATAGAAATTGAAATATAATACCAATTAATCACAATGTTAATTAATTAATAAGAACAAAGAATTAAAAACAAAAAAATTAATTCAAAGTGATATAATAATAAGTTAAAACCATTTCATGATCAACTTATTCAAAGAAAATTTCTCATACAATTCATAACGTTGATCAGGTGATTACGCGGTTGTGAAATAATCGGAAAATCATTATCAAACTTGCTAGTTTCCTTTATATCACTTTGAATTCTTTTCAAAAACAATGAACAATTAAAATTAAATTAATTCAAAAAAATTTTTTTTTTTTTTAATTTTTTATTTTTTTAATTTTTTTGTTTTTTATTTTTATTTTTTTTGTTTTTTTATTTTTTTTGTTTTTTTTATTTTTTTCGTTTTTTTTATTTTTTTTGTTTTTTATTTTTTGGATTTTTTCACTTTTATTTTTTTTTTGGTTTTTTTTACTTTTCTCATTTCTTCAACAAAAAACGAATGAAATATTAGAAACATTAAATTATTTACAGTATTATTTAATGAAATAGAAATAAATTAGAACAATAAAAACTTCCAATAAAATTTGAAAAACCTGAATTCAAAGTTATTCATTTATAATTTATTAATATAATTTAAGCAAATTCTTAAAAAGAAATTCAAAAGGTAATTTCATTCATAAATTTCGTGATTTCAAATGCAGCTCAAGTGATCAGCTGTAAAATGACTGAAAATACTCAATTTCACCTATTTCCCTTACCTAACTTTGAATTCAGTTAACTAGTAATAAATAATTAATAAAAAGTTAATTAGTAACAAATAAGTAGAAAGAAAATAATATTAGTGAAAAAATTTTTTTTGTTTTTTTGTTTTTTTTTTGGTTTTTTTTTTATTTTTTTATTTTTATATTTTTCTATTTTTTAATTTTTTCAATTTTTTTTGTTCTTTTTGCAAATATGAGATTAGCTTACCCGCTTGGAGGACTTAGCTGGACCGAGGATGGAAAACTGGCGCAGGCAACGACGGGTTTGCCGCGTGGGGAAGGCCTGGTGGAATTATTGGCCTGAAACAAAAATTCATTAAGAAAGTTGTATGATCATTATATGACCACTATCTTTCCTTTTATAATCATTGGAACTTTTTTCTCTTACTTCCGACTTTTTTTCTTCCTCTAACTTTTTCTTCCTCTAACTTTTTCTTCCCTTCCTCTAACTTTTCTTCCTTTAACTTTTTTCTTCCGACTTTTTTTCTTCTAACTTTTTTTCTTATAACTTTTTTTCTTCTAACTTTTTTTCTTCTAACTTTTTTTCTTCTAACTTTTACTCCTTGCAACTTTTAATTTTTTCAACTTCAGTAATTTCTTACCTGGCACGAAGAGGCGGTTTGAATCCTCCTCTCGCCCCAAAAGATCGAGCCTGCGGCGCTTCACCCTTCTCTCCTCGATTACGGCTGCGCTTGACCTCGGACACCAATCGAGGTTGTGCAGCTCCATTGCTGCAACTTTTTGCGCAGCCGTATAGTTGGGCGGCATTAGGACGTTGTGTCCACAACGGACACAAAAACCTGAAATGTTCATAATTATTTATGCTGTTAATTTTTCCACATAATCAAATACATAACTAGTAATTTCGTTGTAAAGTATACTTACCGTCCTTTTTATGCATTCTTGCCGCATGTATGCGCCATCCTTTCACCGTCTCGAATTGCCTGCGGCAGATTCCGCACACTAAAAATGGAAATCATTGGAGGATATGAAAATTTTATTGTAAATATGATCTTGTCAAAAAGAAGTATTAAAATTACAACTTACCGATGGTTGTACTTCCTTCCGTTCGGACCATCGTGAACGCTTCTGCCTGCGGCACTTGCAACTCCTTCCGGAATTGCACCGGAAGCTCGTTCAAATCAGCAGGGCTGAACCTTTCCGGTTGTGCCGCAGCCACGACTGTGGACGTCGCCGGAACCGGAATTGCGATTGTCCTTGATCTTCTGAAATAAATTTTAGTGTAAGTCAACTCTATGCAATATTTACGGCTAATACACGTTTAAATTATTGTTTTGCTATACAATTATTGCAAAAACTAAAACTTACAGGACAATTTCGCGGATTTCCGTTTCCGGTTCCGCTTCGTCGCACACCTCCATTGGTGTCGCCGGCATCTCTTCGTCTTCATCGTCGTCCGGCAGAGGCGCCCACGCTGCCTCTTGAAGCCAACTCTCGGCTTCGTCCCCAGAGTCAGGCAGAACGGCCAACTCTGCCTCTTCCTGATTAAATGCCGGACTCTGAGATGCCGGCTGCTCGTCCGGTTCCCCGGCATTCCGTTCCTCGTATTCTCGCAACTTCCTTTCCGCTTCCTCCAAGCGGGTTTGCAATGCAATCTCATACTGAAAAGACATATTTCGAGAATCTTCTCGTAAAATTCGGAACTATTTCCAGTCTTCACTCCAATCAGTTTATGATAAAAATGAAGTAATTACCTGCATCGTCTCATTCATGTATTCTTGTAGGACAGCCAGCATTGTCGGCTCCCGTTCCAAGTAGTCCCATAAGCGGAAAATGTTGCGTCGTCCTTCGCTCAAAGCTTCCATTCTACGAAATCAGCGAATTCACTAAATATTTGCGAAATACAATAATGATAAGTATCGCGATGACAAGTACCGTCTACTGATAACGCGTGATCCCACAATTCAACTCACTTAAATTTAATCATATATCCCAAACATTATTAAAAACGCCATCAAAGCAGAAATCCAATAAAGTAATCATCAAGACGAAGAAAAAGTGACAAAGGTCATTAACATTCCTATGAGTATTTCCTTCTTAAGTTATATCAGCCGAAAGTTACCTCTCCTACTCGTAATATTCAAATATATTACGTAACACATCTATTCTTTTAATGATTAGGAAGAATGTTAATAACTTTACCGATAATATCCTAACTCATCTCAATTCAATTATCGATGCTCCCATGAACATCGTGATCAAAAATGATCTTTTTTTTTTTGATCTGCGTAAATTTCTGTGATTCTTTTATAATATTTAATTAAAAAGTATTGCTTACAATTTATGTTTACAGTTTTTGTAGTATTAAATGAGATTTCTTTAGTAATTCTTCTTTTGTTTTCCGTATTTACCATCAGCTAATATATATGATCAATCATGATCATATTAAATTAACATTTTTGTCAATTTACATGTTAGTTTAGGTGTCTTTTCATCTTACCATCATATCCGATAATTGATAATCGATCAAATTCCGCTTATTTTAGGAAATGATTAGTGATATACCGGTGTTTTAAAGGCAATATTTGTTTCGTTTTCCGAATCTTTGATATCTCATTTGTTGGAAAACCTTTCTTTTCCGAATATTTCAGTTGATCAGTTTCGGAATTCAGTTGAAAATTCAGTTGGCTCTTATCGTTCTATTTTTGTTAATTCCCTTTTTTTAAGGTTACATCAGAAAAAAATTTTTGTAACGTTTAAGTAAAAAACATCATAAAATACACTTTTTTTCTCTCAGGGAGAAATTCAGGTAAATTCAGGTAAACTTTCGTGCACATAGACAGTCCGTATATTATAAAAATAAGTATTTTTTTTCTTTTGCTGGGCCTACTCTCATTCATTAAAAATTGATAAACTAATTTATAGCATACTTTTTAAGTGCTTTTACTTATGCAAAGTTAATGGATCATCGATAATGGTAGAGTTATTCCTCTTATTGATTAATATTTCTCTAGCTAATATTGCAACCTATATTCTTTCTGTATCATTTAAAATTTATATTTAGCATTTCGGTTTTTAGCCAGCGTCATTTTCAAAACTAATTTCATATGCCAAAAGGATGTGTGAGATCCCATGTGAAGCTGTGTTTTTCGCTAAACAGACGAAAGTAACTTGCAACTATTTTTTGCCGCTAACTAATTTCTTGGTACTTATTAGGTCGTGTAGTACTCGAATGGTTAGCAGTACAAGTTTCACCAATGTTCTTTCCTTCGGTGCAAAGGGCTCTTTCCAGATAATACCTTCTCTTGCCATATAATCGTATAATCATTTATTTCGCCATATAATCATTTACTTTTCTTCATTATTAATTGGAATTGGAATTAACTTGCGTTTCTTCGACAGTATCGAGAATCTTCTCGAAACTAATTTTTAATTATAAATATTTTTGAATCTTTATAAAATGTGAAATATTTTACTTTGTACCGTTTGTAGGTATTTTCATTATTGAAACTGTTCTTTCTTTCCATTTATCATTTCCACATTCTCACAGATACTTTGCTTATTCTACTGCTTATCTTTTCTTTAAACAATAAATCGTATGTTCCCATCAGATCCCAATTGTTTCCCACTTCCGTGTTTCCATATGTGCCGTCTTTGGTAAGAAACCATTCCTTCACACAACGATTCTTACTAATGTCACTTTCCCAGTTTTGTAAATCTCCTCCCTGCAAAATTTCATCTATAAAAGACCATGAAATTGGTAGTGAGGTCAGAGTTTAAACAGTTATCAACTGAATTCATCGTTCTGTTAATTCATTCTTGTTCTTCTTTTATAAAAATAAATTCTTATTTTATTCTTCTTGTGCCAAATCTCGAATTCGTCCACAAGGAAACCACTTCTCCACTAAATTCAGCTTTCATCATATATAGCCCCCAATCCAGTCTAATCGAAATCCATGACATCTATTTCGATTTCCAATTTACTTCCAAAAGATGTAAATGTTATTCACTGATTTATTGCATATTCCGATGACATGTATATTTTATTTATTATTGAAGTAAAAAGGTAACTCTAATTATTTATTAATTAATCATTCTGAATTAAATGAAATTTTCTTCAGAAAACTCGAGAAATCTTAAAGTATTTCAGATTGCTTAATCGAGTAAATATTCGCACATGGATAAATTCAAAGTATAAGAATATGGAGTAATATGATGAAATGTAGCATTAATTGTTTGGGCAGAAATATAATTAAAACGTGTGATTGAATGATCAGACAATAGGTAGTAATACAATGGGCAACATGATTAGACAATAGGTTTTTTATTGCTCGATTTCCAGAAAGAAAACAATTTCAGGTTGATGTTGGATATTTGTATTCATTTCAATTTCCGACATTGAATCATTCCGCCATTCTCAAAAGGAAGAGCGAAACGATCGCGGCTATCAGAAGAAACTTTAGCATAAAAAGAGGTATGCTTTTCTTTTCATTTCTTTGATCAAAACAACTTGCTTTTTGTAAATCTTGTCATTATCTTTCTTCTTTGGTTTCAATTTTAATTTTAAGTTTTTTTTACTGTTTCGTTATTGAACGACTGGAGTGATTTCATTTGCTTTGAGATTAAGTATTTCCAAATAATAATATAAACGGATTTTTCTTATTTCTCAAGTACCAAACATTCAGGACAAGTATCAAAATTTACTGCAATATAATGCAGTTAGTATATGAAAAACGGACACAGAAACTTGAAAGTACTTCTTATCGGTGCAGTTATCCAGAAGAGTCAATATTTCAGCTTATTCATTCTCATAAAGGAAATCAAACGTTTCACTGCAATTTAGAAAAAGCTTCATTATGACGCTTCGTGTTTGTAAAGCAAGGAAATAGCTATTGTTGGGATAAAAATGCTAGATCAATAAGAATACTAATATTGTTTTTGCATCTCTGTAATTATCTGCTGGAAACTTCATGATTGAAGTATTATGATCAAGGTAATAAAATTAAATTATAGCTTTTTAAGGATTTCAATGAATTTCATTGGAAATATAACGGAAATTAAGCATTTTGGGAACATCACGGATATCAAGCCGTCATCGGTATTTGACTTATATTCTTATGTGCATGTGTACGGTTATCTGATAGTTGGTCCAATCCTAATATTGACTAACGCTCCTGTCTTTCTGGTTGTGATAATACGTAAAGCACTCAGGTCAGCTTATTCATATTACAGAGGTTGTGGAAATACTCATGAAGTATTATTCAATTAACAAATATAGAGAATGATAAGCGCGAAAATGAACTTTGATCAACTTCAAGCATTTCAGGATGCCTTACCTGATTCTCGCAGTCGTATTTCTCAACAATGCATTTACCGGAATGACTGTCACATTGACGGGAATAAAACGGTTGATCATATCTGATGTTGAAAAACGACTTATTGCACACTATAATTGCATATTTGATGCACGTTTACTTTCAATTTTTCAATGAAATAATTCATTTTTATTCTTTTACGGAAAAGGTTTCAGAATTCTGCCATAAATAATTTAGGATTAGTTCCGTAAACAACTGTCACTGTCAGTGTGATACCACGAATTTAATAAAATTTCAGGTATCCCTCATTTATCTATCAGTTTATTTTCTGAATGGATGGAGTTTGCTAATGAATAGTGTGGAAAGACTTTGTGTTGTAG